>JANHMN010000014.1:6077006-6095323 GCA_030674055.1 Rhabdomys pumilio | reverse complement strand
TACATGACACTACAGACACATACACACAAACACAGGCACACACACATACTCAAAATACACTATATTACACACACATGACACTACATACACACACACATATACATACACTATACTATACACACATAAACACACATGCACAATATATCACACAATACATGACACTACAGACATACACAACACAGGCACACACACACACACACGTGTAAACTTTGTAAGTATTTGCAACCTGCAGTCACTCCTGACGTGGGTTTACTGCTCCTGCATTAGGGAACCTTCTTTGTTTTCGGTGTGAATTGTGGGACTATTGATTAATAATAGTCACTATCACGTTCAAAGGATTTGTTGAAGCTGGACAGTCCTCATAGCCTACTGTTAATTACTACCAGCAGACCATACCCTTGTGCTCATTATTTCTCCATAACAAGCAGTGTAGAGTGGAGGCTTTGGCACATAGACAGTCCACCTTAGACTCCCAGAGGCTGTCTTCAGCCTTCCTGTTCCCCTTTCTGAACAGCAGGTATCAGGGAAATTGAGCATTTTTTGCTTATGTTCTCTTTGAAATAATTAGATTCATATACTTAGGTAGTTGGTTTGCTTATAAACTGCTTAAAATGGTATAATTTTGAGGTGCTTTCATAGTGTTCCACCTAATAAATTCCACATACAGGTTTGATACTGTTATATTTATAGTTCCTAATTTAAATAATTTTACTATGTGCTTGTGCTTTCCACTGCATTTTTACTGTTTGTGCATGTGCATTTATAATATAACTTAAAGAACAGCTCATGAGAAATAATTCCTTTAAGGCATAATTAAAGCCTTTTTAATGATTTTAATTTTTGCAGGATGATATACCTGAGCTAAAAGAATATTTCTTGGTGAATTTGACTCATGTTGAACTCATTATGGCTCCTCTGACTTCATTTCCTCCCAGACTAGGTATGGGGCTGTTGTTTGTGACCCTTTTGCTAAGTTGGCGGGACTTCATTGTTTTAATCAGAGTGAATTGTTATGTGGATGTAACGCCGTTCCTTCTTTTGTTTGCTAATTTCAGCCATGTGTGAGAATGTGATGAGCACTTAGACTTATTCTAGTTAGAGACCATCATTGCAATTTTGTAAGCAGTGTAAAGGCAGTAATTACTGTGGTGCTTTTTGAATTTTACAACTGTGTTATAGCTAGATATGCAACCTGCAAGGTGGTATTACTTTTTTCAAATGTATTTTTCCTTCATTTTCTTTAAAAATGTAATTATCTATCTTCATAAGCTGACGATTTGCTTTTAAGCTTAATAATTACTTTGTGCATTCTGCTGCTTGATTCAGTTCTGACCTTTGATCTTTTTCTTTTCATGCTTTTAGAAAACTTAATTCATTACAGACTGAAAGGTAAAACTTGAACCTTGGTAGAAAATTATTTAGACCCTTCAATAAGATATAGTCTAAGTAGTGCTGGAAAGTGTGTGTGGTGTGCATAGCTTCAAGGTCAGACTGTCCCGATGTAGGTGTGCAGGACAGAGGGGAGTTGTTAGTCCATTGTCTGCAGGACAGAGGGGAGTTGTTAGTCCATTGTCTGCAGGACAGGGGAGTTGTTAGTCCATTGTCTGCAGGACAGGGGAGTTGTTAGTCCATTGTCTGCAGGACAGGGGAGTTAGTCTATTGTCTGCAGGACAGGGGAGTTGTTAGTCCATTGTCTGCAGGACAGAGGGGAGTTGTTAGTCCATTGTCTGCAGGACAGAGGGGAGTTAGTCCACTGTCTTCAGGACAGGGGAGCTAGTCTGTTCAATGTCAGTTCCAATGGGGCTCTTTTCTGCTTTGGTCGTTTAATGTGAATTGTTGTATGGTTTAGTTCTGTCGTTTCTTACGTCGCCGCATTTTATTTATGAGACAGTGGAATCTATGTGAAGTTTAGGAATATGTCCCAAATTGCAACCAAAACATGAAAGAGCTGGGTCATTTTTTTAAAAAGAAAACTAAAAGTTTAATTTTAATAATCTGTGATTTCCCTTTCATTTAAAAAATTGCTTATTTTTGAGATTGTAATTTAGTTAAAACATTTCTCCCTTCCTTTTTCTTTCTCTAAACCCTGCCATATCTACTCCCTGTTCTCCTTCAAATTCATGGTTTCTATATCATTGTTATTGCAAATATATATATAGCTATACATATATATGTATATATGTACATATGTATATGTGTATATATGTATATCTATGTATATTTTTGCAATATATATTGTATATCATATATATGTATATCTACATATATAATACATATACATTTATATGTATATCTATTTATACACACACACACACATATTCATAAATATAGACCTGTGGGGTCCATGCATGAACACACACACACATACACACACATACATATTCATAAATAAGACCTGTGGAGTCCATACAATGTTACTTATATTTATATTTTAGTAGCATGCAGTGATTTTTAGACTGTCTGGCTGTAAGCCTGTAGTCCATTGGGTACAAATCCTGATTTTATGCCATCTCCTGAACGGTATTGTTCATGTCAATCTAAAGATAATTGGTCCTCTTATTCCTATCCTCAACTAAATAGCTATGATAATTGTCCTTAACTAAAGGATAAAGTATCGAAACACACACACACACACACACACACACTCACACAAACACACACACGCACACACACACCAGGAAGAGAAGTAATGTTTCAATAGAGAAGAGCATTAGAAGAGAAATATTTTCATTACCAAGAGTTTCAACATTTGTAGCATACTGACAAAAGCATACACATCAGACCAGTGTATTTATTTCTGCTTTATCAAACCCTTCCCTAGTTTGTAGTAACACTCCCCCGCTGTGTCACTTGTTACACATGGATTTTTTTCTATGACCATCTACTTTTCTCTTACCACTTTGTTTTTCTTTTTCCTTATCATTTCTGCTTTCCCCACCAGTACCATTTTCCCCAATCCTGAAATAGAACAAAGATGTAAATATTGTTTAATTTATTCAAAATGAAGCTATAACATCTGTAGCTTGTCACACCGTTCTTAGTTGAGTAGTTATACACCAATCACTCTTGGTAATAAAAATATTTTTTCTTCTAATATTACCAGTATTGTTTTTACTTCCTTAAACATATTTTCACTACTTATAATACCTACACATGAAAATTTATATAACTCAATCTTCAAATTCCATAGCAGACAGTGACTTTAAATATAGTTTTGATGAATTTTATATTAAATTGTATTCATTCAATATACCTCTGTTTTGTCAGATTCAGAAGGCTTGACTGCACAGATTATTATAGATGCCAATGATGGTGCCCAGGGTGTGACTGAATGGCAACACAGCAGGTAAACTCAAGGATGTGATCTCTTTCCTTAATTCCACATCCTTCACAATTACCACACAGAAGTTAGGAGAGAAAACCAAGTCTATTCTGTTATTCCAGATTTGAAGTGAATGAAACCCACGGCATTGTAACCCTGGTAGCCCAGAGGAACAGAGCAGCCCATGGCCACGTGTCCTTGTTTCTGTATGCCCAGAATCTAGAGGCTCAGATGGGGCTGGATTACATTTGCACTCCACAGGTAGGGAAATAACACATGGCCATTTGCAACCACCGTTTCTTGAGAATCAGAGTGATGTAGGTATTTTCTGAAAAATTAATCTCAATAACTACTGTGTAACATACTCCATAGGGAGACCAGGAGGAAGATTTCTATATTATACAGTTCTTTCTACTATAATAGGTGGTTGAATTGAGTTGTAATTCTATTGTATATATCACTCTAAATTTACTGGGTTTTTTTGCAATGTTTAATTCTGAAGAGTGCTAGATAATGTATAAAAAATATTAGTCATTAGACTCTCCCAGAATGTTTTTTATGCTTCTGGGGAAAAAAAAATCAGTCTTTTTTTTTTTTTTTTTTTTTTTTTTTTTTTGGCTTAATTTACTGAAATACTTCAAACCCTTGTAATACTTTTTTTTAAAAATCTTCATGTCTTCATCCATTATTTGAAATGCATTCAGTTTAAATTTAAACAAAAAGAGAGTATGTAAAAGTTAAGATTTCCTGGCTTCCAATTACAAGAAGCAAGACAAAGGTTGTGGGAATCCAGCTGGGGTCCTCTAAATGAGCAGCAAATGTGAGTAGCTGCCGAGCCCCATCCCAGCCGCTAAAATAGCGTCTTCTCTCTGTTATCACAGACGCAGGACTGCTTTCTCAGCATCTGATGAACACTCACAATGAATTTACCTATTTGATCTTTTCATTTATCTTTTTTGACCAGATTCTTCATTTTGCTGATGGAGAAAGGTTTAAGAATGTGGACGTTGTGATTCTGGACGATGACATCCCAGAAGGAGATGAAAGATTTCAGTTGATACTAACAAATCCTTCTCCTGGACTAGAGCTGGGGAAAAATACGATAGGTAGTTATCTGTCCTTTCACAGTCTCCTTTTCTCTGTGCTTCAGTAGTGTGCTGTGAGCCGGATGAACATCTTCCTAGCCTCATAAGGGGAGCCCCCGAAGCTCAGCATTTATAAGTTCTCATGTCAGTGGGAAGGAGTCCCGCCAGTGTGTGTGCGTGTGTATTTGTGTGTGTGTGTATGCCTGTGTGTGTGCCGGTGTCTGTGTGTGTGCCTGTGTCTGTGTGCCTGTGTGTGTGTGTATGCCTATCTGTGTGTGTGCCTGTGTCTGTGTGTACCTGTCTGTGTTTGTGCCTATGTGTGTGCCTGTGTGCCTGTGTGTGTGTGTGTGTGTGTGTGTGTGTGTGTGTGCCTGTGTGCGCTCATGACAACAGCAAGGTTGGAGGAGGCAGATAGTAAACATAGTATTAAACGATGTTCTCAATTACTAAGGTTTTATTCAACGACTCTTTCTGTCAGACGTCATGTTCTGCTGTGGTTTTGTGCTTACAGTGACAAAAATCACAGAGATAGTTCTTCCAGTGCTGGGTCAGAGCTTATGAAATCTGTGCCCAGAGTTGGGGTATTCTGGCTAAGACACATTGCAAGAAATCTAATTCTCTAGTTGGAATTGTTTGACATTGTTTCTAAAAGTGCAGTTTCACTGCGGGCTTGGTGTTATAATGACTGCTCCACAGTGGTAGCAATAATGGCAGAGAACGTCCATGGATGTACTGAATTCTGAATAAGAATGCACATTCATTTGTACAAGTTGTTATAGGTTTTTATTATTTGAAAATGTCATACAGATTTGTAATGAAATATTATACCCACTCACAGTTCGCCCTTCCAACTCTCCTCTTTAACATGTTCCCTCCCAACTTCCTGTCACTTCTTTTTCTTCCTCCTCCTTCTTGGTATCATTTTCTCTTCTTCATCTCCCTTCTCCTCCCTCTTCTCCTGCTCCTCCTTTGTCTCCTCCTCTTCCTGCTCTTCCCCTTCCCCCTCCTCTTCCTGCTCTTCCCCCTCCCCTTCCTCTTCCTGCTCTTCCCCCTCCCCTTCCTCTTCCTGCTCTTCCCTCTCCCCTCCTCTTTCTTCTCTTCCCCCTCCCCGTCCTCTTCCTGCTCTTCCCCTTCCCCCTCTTCTTCCTGTTCTTCCTCTTCCTCCTGCTCCTCCTTTTCTTTTTGATAATCTACCAAGTCCAGTTGGTGCTATCAGTACATGCATGTGTCTGGGGCTATCCACAGGAACATGGGAAACCTACCAGTGGATATACCCACAGAGAAGACTGATCCTGTCTCATACTTCTAGTTACTGCCAATAGCTCTCCCTGGACACTGTCACATCTATGACAGAGTGTTGTCTGGATGGATTCTAGATCTGTGTGGGTGACACTGGCTGCTGTGAGGTAACGGGTGCAGCAGCTATGGCATGTTCAGAAGGCCAAGTGTCACAGCTTCTCTCCGTGGCTCTTACACTTTCTGCCGCCTCATCTGGGATGCTCCCTGAGCCTTGGCAGCCGAGGAGGTGCTTTGATAGAGAGGTCACATTTAGTGTTGAGCACTGAGAGCCTTGGAGGTTACTTCTAGATGAGAAGGTAGCTCAGTTGGTGCTGTGTTTTCCTAGCATGCACAAGCCCTGGATTTGGTCCTCAGCACCACATATACTGGGGGTGATGTTACAAGCTGTAATCTCAGTAGTCATTGCGTAGAGGAGAAAGATAATGAGTGAAAGGCCATCTTCTGATTACACAAAATGTGCAAGGCCAGTGTGAGCTTCACACGACTCAGTTTATCAAAAAACGGTTACCTTCAGTGGCTGGGGCAGATGCTCTGTGGATGAGCATGCTTAGCACTTGAAAGGCCTGCAGGGTCTGGATGGGATGTTTTATAAGAGGTCCTAGCCTCTGATAAAAATCACACATATGGCAAGTAGCAAGGAAGCTTTATTCAAAAGCAAAGCAATAGAACAGATTAGAATTACAGTGTTAAGACTGATATCAAGTCACATGAGTGAGGGTATTCATGGCTATTGTGGGAGCTTCGCTTTAGGAGGTTTAGTTTATTTGCTAAGGGGCATAGTGAGAGTAGCTTTCTAAATTCCTAAGATTAAATCATGCAGTCAATTTTCTACTGTACATATCTCTGCCCATAACACATCTGATTTCTATTGTATTCATGCCAAGTTATACATAGGCATAAGATAATAAAGATGGGATTCTCTCTAAAAGTTCACATAAAGACATAATTCTGCCTTATTTACATGCATCCAAGATCAGTTTAAACTAGATTGACACTTTGCCCTTAGTTCACAGACTGTATTCCAGAATGTGTTTGAACAGAAATAGGATACCTTGGGCCAATTTATAGGGGAAGAAACTTATTTTCACTGTTTAAAGCAGGTATAGCAGTAGCTGGTGATGATGGGGTTCCTAGCGAGCTAATAGGTTGCTAGCTGCAGTGTTCAAAGTTGGGTGTACGCAAAGCCCAAGACAAGTAGAGTCCCAGGATGCTAGGCTGTTCCTTAAACTTGCTGCAGACCTAAAGTTAAGTTCTCAGTGCTCTCCCCAGGAAGGTCACTTCAGCTCCCTCTGATCGCAGATAACTCGGTGTGTTTGAAGAACCGAGACTGAATCTCTAGCTTGTTTTTTTGTCAGTGGTGACTTGTGTTTATAAATTACTAGACTTGATTTAAAAAATATAGAAAAAACATGAAAGGATTTGCGTATAAAACATTTTTAATGTTTTGAATTCATTGCTACATTTATACATTATTATTTCCTGGTCCCTAGAAACATTTTTTTAAAGACTGTGGCTATTTTCCATATTCAGAAAGTGCGTGTATAGGATGTAATGATTTTCTTGTAGAGAACAACACATATAAAGTATTGTAGGAATAGACACCATGGCTTTGTTAAGAATTAGATGCACATAGTCCATGGAAGTGTAAGTAAGATAGATTTAAGCAAAGAAAATGTATAGGCTTACTTAACTAGAGCATTCAGCAGCATGCAGCTTTAGGTGAGGTGGTACTAATCATAACTTCCGGGCCCCTGACATTTCCCTTCTCTGTTCCATGCCATTGGAAGGTCAACCTTACTCAGACTGGCTTTAAACCCACTTTGCCTCTCAGGCTTGCTTTGACCTCAAAATCCTCCTGCTCCAACATCCTGCAAATCCTGGTGTACAAACCCAAGCCCTGGAGCCACCAAGCCCGATGACCTGAGTTCCACCCCTGGGGTTTACATGAGGAATTTCCACATGTTGTCCCCTGACTTCCACACATACATGCACTGTGACATGTGCTCTCCCTACAAATCCATGAACAATCACCAGACCAACTATAGCCGTTCGTATTTGCAGACATCAGTAGCCTGTATTGAGCATAGTGGGTAGTGTGTACAATGATGTCTACTCCACTGTGTACACAAAAGCTGTTGTTTCTTTAAATCCTTTCTGGTGAGTTCTTCACCAGTTAAAGCTTTTACCCAAGTCCCCATGAGCAGACTGTGGTTTGCAGCATTCTTTTTTACCACGTATGTCTTTATCAGTGGGTTTGACACTGCCTGGTTTTCCTTTGTGTGTCTTTGCTTCTTATCTTCCCTTTGCATTTCCATACAGCTTTGTTTTTGTAGCTTGTTATTACTGTAGATTAGTATTATTGCATACTATCCTGTTGGAATACTTTCAGGGGAAGTACAGTGACCTTTATTGATGGTGTGTGAGAGAGTAGGGGTCTTAACACCCTGTATTCCTCCTGGGAGATCTGGAATGGATACTCTGAGGAGAGATGCTCTGTGTGCTGGAGCTGTGTTGAGGCAGAAACTTTGCAGTCGCTGAAGGCCTCTGTCTTCCTTGCTTGTTGTTGGTGTAGATGGTCCATGGCTCCATACTCCTTAGAGGCTTGTTAAGGTTTTACTGCTGTGAACAGATACCAACACCAAGGAAAGTCTTATGAGGACATTTACCTGGAGCTGGCTTACAGGTTCAGAGGTTCAGTCCATTATCATTAATGCAGGAAACACTGCAGAGTCCAGACTGGCATGGCATGGGAGGAGGTGAGAGTTGTACATCTTCATCCGAAGGAAGCCAGGATCAGACTGTCCTCAGGCAATTAGGAGTGGCACACTTTTTCCAACAAGGCTACACCTACTCCAACAAGGCCACATCTATTCCAACAAGGCCACACCTACTCCAACAAGGCCACACCTACTCCAACAAAGCCACACCTTCTAATAGTGCTATTCCTTATGCCAAGCATATTCAAACCGTCAGAAGGCTATATTGGTCATGAGGTCTACCATCATATAGTGGAACCAAATGTCTTAGTAGTACGTGAGCTTGGCAGAGTTTTCATTGAGGGAAAAGCTCCCAACATCAACCAAGTGTCTCTTTTAAGGTTATAGGAGAAAACCTGATTCTCAGTGTAGCCCAGGATGACCAAAGGGAACCTGTGGCATCTCTTATATCACTTCATTGATGTCCTTGTATCTGGCAGCTTTTGCTAGGCAGCTGGTCACATTTGCAACATACACTCTGAAGGTAGGAACAGAGAAGTCCATTCCAGTAAATGTCCCATTCAGCTCAGGAATGACCTTGCCTACACCCACGTGGATGCCGGGACAGTATTCTGACAAGCCCCATAGCCATGATACTGCAGTTTTCTTGAGGTGCCATCCACAGTCTTTTGAGTCAAAGGGATGGCATGGACTGTGGTCACGAGTCTCTCCAAGGTGCTGAAGTTGCCGTGGAGAGGGGTAGAGGTTTGGATCTAAGCACTTGCTGGTGCAGGAGGCATTGCTGACGTTTTCAGTAAATTTTCAGACTTCTCATGGTCATGTCCATCACAAACATGCACACTAAGCAGAGGGCAGATATGATGTTTAAGCATGCCCCAGCCATTTCTGTGGTGGCACTCTGGACCCCAAACCCATCCACTCCAACCTCTACCATCGCATCTCAGTGATGAAGCTGGCACGGCCTGAGAACATGTGGCTGCTCTGGAGACATGCTCAATGATTAGACATTTTGTAAATAATCTTCTGAGCTTCTTCTTATGGTTTTTTTGGTTTTTCGAGACAGGGTTTCTCTGTGTAGCCCTGGCTGTCCTGGAACTCACTCTGTAGACCAGGCTGGCCTCGAACTCAGAAATCGGCCTGCCTCTGCCTCCCAAGTGCTGGGATTAAAGGCGTGCGACACCACTGCCCGGCTGTTCTTATGTTTTAAATTCAATATATTATCTTTTATTATATAGTTTTAAAATATCAGTATTGTTATTTTCACATTTGATTTGCTTTTCCCCAAAACAATGCATTTTACTATATTTTTTTCTGAAATTTGTATAATTTTGATTAGTATGTGGTTAATAGGAGGAAATTATTTATTAATAATGATGTGAGGCACGAATGTAAATTTATTTTTAATCCTAAAGTGTAAAGGTAATACCCTAAATTTTAACGATGGGCTTTTATTGCCTTTTGATTTTCAATATAAAATTTATTTTTATCTCTCTTTCCTCGTTTGGTTTTTGCGTCTGTGATAAACGCCATGACTAAAGCACATTGGGAAGGACAGGGCTTGTTTCAGTTTATAGCTTATGTTTGTGGCCATCATGAAGACGTCAGGAAGGGTGATGCCTTTGATCTCGCTCTGCATGACTTTCTTGGTTTGCTTTTGAATATAAGCCATGACCACTGTACACTCCCACACTAGTCATTGTTTAAGAAGATTCCTCACAGGCTTGCCCACTAGCTCTGGCATGAGTTGATGTAGTTCAGAGAGTGGATGTGGAGGGAGGGAGGGAGGGAGACTCTACTGTTCAAATGTGAACTACTTAAGGAATATAAGAATGGATCAAGGGGAGACAAGGGGACTTTGTGTCCATCTTTCTAATATTTTCACATCAATTTCTGTGTCAGTTGTCTATTTTGAATGAAATGCTTTTACTGTTATCTTGTCAATCAATGACAGCTGAAATATAAAGTGTATGTCTTGGCTGGCAAGAGGGCTCAGCAGGCAAAGGCGTTGACCACCAAGCCCAATGGCCCGAGTTCCATCCCTGGGATTTACATGAGGAATTTCCACAAGTTGTCCTCTGACTTCCACACATACACACACTGTGACATGTGCTCTCCCCACAAATCCATGAATACATAGATGACTGTAAGAATAATAAAGATCTCAAAGCTGACTTCCTGGCTTGTACCACTGCTCTGTTCCCTGCCAGCTTTGTAACTTCTATAGAGTACCTGTGTGTCGTCTAACACAAGGTGGAGATAGTAAAAGATTCCCCATTATGGACTGCAGTGAGAACTAAGGTAACACAGATCACACTGTAAGATGTGAGCGTGCTTGTTAGGATTTATAACATTCACTCTTCAGTTGCTGCTTGGACGTTCTTGTTTTAACAGCTGTGATTACTGTCGTTGCCAATGACGATGGCCCAGGAGTTCTGTTCTTTAACAACAGCCAGCACATCTTCCTCAGGGAACCGACCTCTGCCTACGTGCAGGAGAGCTCAGCAGTGTTAGTCATCGTTCGGGAGCCAGCCCAGGGTCTCTTTGGAACGGTGGCCGTTCAGTTTGTTGTGACAGAAGTCAACTCCTCAACTGAATCTAAGGACCTGGTTCCTTCCAAAGGTTTTATTGTTCTAGAGGAAGGCGTTCGATCCAAGGTATGGTTGAATCTTTAATATCTTTAATAACAATACAAGATTATTTTTAGTATTTAAAAGTTTTCCTTTAGAAGTGTGCGCCCTCAGTTCTCAAAAACAAAACAAAAAACCTTCTTAAAGGAGAGAGACAAAGGCACTAGAGTGTGTGACAAGCATTTCAGAGTTATAAAGTGTACACAGATGGCAGCTGAGGAAATTGCCTGTTAATACGGTAGAGGAATATGCAAGAATTGGAATGCATAGTTAGCATTGTCAATTTGAAATCAGGGGCTGGAGAGATGGCTCAGCAGTTAAGAGCACTATCTGCTCTTCCAGAGGTCCTGAGTTCAATTCCCAGCAACCACATGGTGGCTCACAACCATCTGTATTGGGATCTGATGCTCTCTCCTGGCATGCAGGTGTACATGCAGATAGATCACTCATAAATAAAATAAATAAATCTAAAAATTAAAAAAAATTAATTTAAATGGTATTTTTTTCCTGTATATTGTCTGTAAGAACATAAGCCAAAAGAAACTTTCATGCTTGGCCTCTCATTCTTGCCTGCCATATTTCAGATGAACAAATGAACAGGAGTAGTTTAGAGGAGAAAATGCTCGATTTGAGATTAGTTGTGAATGGAGTCTACTAAAAAACAAAACAAAACAAAACAAAACAAAACAAAACAAAACAAAACAAAACATGTCTTCCAACCTTCCTTTTCTGTATAAGAACTTTTTGAGGTTGGTACTCAATTTTATTAAAAATTTCTGTTTTAAATTTATTTTATTTGTATGTATATGAGTGTTTGACCATATATGTGTGTGTGTACCACATGTGTGTCTGGTGCCTGTGGAGGTCAGAAGGGAGTATTGGGTCCTTTGGAAATGGAGTTACAGATAGTTGTGAGCTGCTATGTAAGTGCTGAGCTGAACCTAGCACCCATGTAGGTAGAAATTGAACTCAGGACCTTGGGAAGAGAAACCAATGTTCTTAACTACTTGAGCCATCTCTCCAGACTCTCAGCTTTATTTTTGAGATACAGTTAAAAATATTTGGTTACACTATCTTATGCCTTTTACAGCCAAATACAGTACTAAACTAGTATACTTACAGTGGTTAAACATTGGAGGTCACCTAATATTTGAAGAAGTCTGTTTTCTGTGGTGTAGGTTAGACCCAGGGCCTTGGGAATGCTCGCACGTGCTCTGTAGGTCAGCTACATCCTCAGTCCTCTTTCGTGTATAAACTTCAGCATGATTTCCAAGTTCAACATTTTTATATCCTTGAAAATCTAAACCTTTAATGGATTTGCTTGAAGATCTACTCCATTTTTAAATGACATAAAAGCTTAAAGCATAAGTGTTTTTGTGAATTTGCTCTTACTTTATTGTTTTTCATCTTAAAATTACATTTTATTTTGCCTTTCCTTGAATTATTTTTTATAGTTTTAAAATCTTTAATATGTTCACAAAAAATTACTTGTTAGAACAAATTAAATAAATTTTAAACTAACCTAGCTGCCTCCCACACTTGAATTTTAAAATTTAAGTTGTAAGGTACACAGTCCCTAAGCACATAGGTAAATGACTTTAAAGATACGATATGTACATATGATTACCATGCAGAGGAAGATGTCTAAATAACGGTCAGTGAGAAGCGTCTCTTTTTGTCCTTTGCTCTTTCTAGAGAGACTTTTAAAATCCAGGACTGTCTTGCTCTATATAGACAGGGTTGTTCAGCAGTTACACGTCTCTGTTGACACCTTTCGCTCTGCATTCTGGGAGCACATGGTCACCTGCCAGTAGATAGTTCATTTCCGAGTTACTGTGCTGCATTCTGTTGCTGAGGACACAAACCTTTTGTTCTGCTGCTGGCCAGCATTTGAATCAGTTCTAGTCTGTACCCACTCTGCCAGTCACTGGTTCTGGCCAGTCATTTCCAGATGAAATGAGGTTAAGGAAGTGATGTAGCCCAGATAGGACAAAACAGTTACAGAAATCAGCGGGTGAATTTAACTTGGTAATCAGTGGTTTTCAAGAACTTAAAAAAGTATTTTATTTTAAAATTATGCATGTGAATTGGTCTGTATGTGTTTGTTCACATGAATGCAGGTGCCCATGTAGGCCAGAGGAGAGCATGCTATCTCCTGGGACTGGAGTTCCAGGCCCCTGTGGGCTGCCTACTGTATGTCCATGGGGACGATTTGGGTTCTCTAGCGTAGCAGCAGGAACTCTTAACTGAGGAGCCAGCTCTCCATCCCCACTCAGGGTCATTTTTAAATGCTAGAAACTGTTTCTTTTCAGACTCTGTAGGGCAGCAGATCACAGTGTTGAAAATCTCCAAGGTAGGAACTTGAAACAGTCACGGTCACCATATGCTGGGGATCAAATATACATAAATAGAAGTCATATTTCAAAACACGTTACAACAATGTGTACTGAAGTTCTCCAAGTGTGTCTCTCAAACAGACCATATTCTATTAACCTTATATTTTCATTGTGTTTCAGGCCCTGCGTATCTCTGCCATACTAGACACGGAACCAGAACGGGATGAGCACTTTGTCTGCACCCTGTTCAATCCAACTGGAGGCGCTAGACTAGGGGCCCATGTTCAAACCTTGATAACAGTTTTGCAAAACCAGGCCCCTTTGGGGCTATTCAGTATCTCTGCTGTTGAAAATAGGTATGGGTTGTTTACAAAACGTTAACATTTTGAAACAAAATATGTAACACTTGTGAACTGAGAAGATGTAGATTGAAATTATTATCTGGTTATTTTTAACATGTCTGGGAGCTGACAAATATTTATATTTTATTTCTTAAAATAATTAAGGCATATAATATTAATAGGCTAATCCTGTCCCATCTCCAACTTCACCTATTTCTTAGCAGTTATCTGAGTTTTGTGTGGAGAGAGCTTAGAATGGCGATATTGTTGGATATATTGTAGAGTGACAAATATTTAATCATTGTTATGATAACATCATTGGAGTCACATTTATATTTTTTATTTGAAAATTCTCCATAAGTGAATACTTTTGAATACTAGGGTCTAGTTCTCCACTGTATACAATTTGTGGGTCTCATTGGCGTGCACAGGTTTACAAGTTTATCAGATAATAGGCTGGCAGTGTAATATGTAGTTTAAATATCTAGAAATTATTCTGTTCTTCTCTCCAAATTCCACTTGATTTTTTTTTTAGTGCTACCTCTATCGATGTTGAAGAATCCAACAGGAGTGTGTACCTCAATGTGTCACGTACAAATGGCCTTGATTTGGCTGTGAGTGTGCAGTGGGAGACGGTGTCTGAAACAGCTTTTGGCATGAGTATGTTTAGCTTTCTTTCCGTAAATGGTGTATTATCAACAGAACAGGTACTTGATTCTGTTATTGCATCCATAGTATTTTCTGTGCATTTTTCATGCACTAGACTTGGAACTCAGCTCACAGAGCTTAGCATTTAGGCATTCCCAGAAATATATAGGAAATAAAAACTAAATTTGTGTTGCAAATGACAATGATGCTTTAGGGGCTACTGGAAGTAAGTAAAATATAAGTGAGGGCTGAAGAGACGGCTGCACAGTTACGAATACTGGATTCACTTCTAGGGGCCCTGAATTCTGTTCTTCCACCCGTGTCAGAAGGCTCACAAGTGCCTGGAACTCTAGATTCAGGAGCTCTGACATTGTCTTCTGGCCTCTTCAGGCACCCATACACATGGCATATATGCAATCAAATACACACACAGACATGCACGCATGCACGCATGCACACATGTACACACACCCCTACATAAAATAAAAATAATTACGAGGTGGGGACTTCCAAGGAGAACCAATGATTCCATTAAGACTGACTGATGAGTGAGGATTGGATCCAAAGCACTGTACTGGAGGAAGCTGGATACAGCAGTGAATGACTGTCAAGGCTTGAGACTTGAATCATAAACTGATATATAAGAGAAAATATAGAGTGGACAGAAAACGGAGAAGTAAGAGAGAGTATTTACCTTGACTAGTTAGATAAGGCCAGATCATTAAAGAACTTGAAAAACATCTCTTGGATGCCATGCTCATCCTAGCTTTAAGGAAAAGACTCTCAGTGGTTTACGTACACTTAAGAATGGTTTGGCATGACTATATTTATACTTTATAAACATTGTTCAGAGTTCCATGTAAAGAATTGTTTGTGTAGAAGAGAAGACACAGAGCTTAGCTTGTCTGTGACACGTGGGAGATGCCATGGAAGACTCCACATTTCTAGCTTACATAGTTGAGGGGAAGTTCAAGCCACCATCTAAGAAAGAAATTATCAAAGAAGTATGATCTGAGGAAGGAGAGTGGACTTCATGTGGCTTGGAATGTGTTACATTTGAGTTAGACATAAGAAGGTATTTCTCTAGATTAGATGGAAATTTTCTGAATCAGTATGAGTTGAAGAAGCATATTGTATTGAAACTCATGAGGGTTGAGAGACTAAAAAGAGAGACTGTAGTTAGATTGGGGACAAGTGCAGACTAGACTAGGAAGACACTCAGACTGAGTGGCTAGAGACAGGAAAATGACCTAAGAAAAGAGAAAGACCCAGGAAGCCCAGGAAAATGTGAGATTACCACAGGTAAAAGACAGTGTCAGAATTGAGGAGAGGCCATGTCTCACTGGGAGTTCAGTAAGATGAAAACCTAGAAAAAAAAACAACTATTACAGTTACTAATGAGGAAGGCATGCATAGGCTAGAAAGGCTGTTTGTACAGGGGGACAAGGACTCACTAACACTCGAAGTGGAAGTAAAAGAAAGGAGACTTTAAGTACATGCAACTATTTCTGAAAGTCTGGCTTGGAAGGTAAGGGTCTAGAGAAAATACTGAAACTTGGAGAATTCCTATCTGTGTAGTGGGAAGTTACTAGAACTTGCATCAGTGCTGATGGAGAAGGCCTGGGAAGTAAGAAAGACTAAGCATGATGGAGAGAAACAGAAGTAGCAATAATGCCAGAAGACAGGAGGGAACTATGTATGTGGACACACACATCACATAAATGATGAGATATATAAAAGACACAAAGACTTGATTTCCTGCGAAGACTTCCCTCATTACATCTCTCAGAAGTGGTCCTGGGAATGGGCAGTCCTAGGCAGCAGGTGTGCCATCTGCATCCGCCATCTTCCTGAGTGACAGGACTGAAGATTCATCTGTATGTCACTTTTACTCATGACTCCTAATGACAAAGCTATGGAACTTGTTTGAAAGGTTGCAAGATAAAGATGTAATCTCTACTTTTAGGAAAGAAAGTCTCTAGTGAATGTTACCTCTGGGTACTGACACTGTGTCTTCTTAAACTAAAGTGTTCTGCTCAATATTTTACACAAGTTGTATGTTTTGTTATTCTTAGTCTATCATATTCAGATAATTAGTGAAAATTAAAAAAAACTTACTTTGGAAAATAGTCATGACAATACATGATTGAACTTTTTTAAAAAAATAGAAATTAATTTTTTTTTAAAAAAATGTCTCATTAACCAATGTTTTTCCTTTTTAGTGTTTTTTAAATACAGAATTTAGAACATGTGTAATTTATAGCAATCTGATAAAACCTTGAAGTCATTTGAAGCGAGTCTGCATAGATATTTTGAAGTCTATAAAATGGAAACTAATACTGTTGGATGGGTAGACATTAAAAATGTGAGATTACATTTGACAATACCATTCGCATGTTTTCTCTTAGGCATTTTTACCATTTTCAAATTTCAATTGTCTTTTGATAATCTCTATGGAAGATGATAGAAGTCATTTTAGCATGTTTTACTCTAAAATATTATACTCAGATTTAGTTTTGAATATACTTGGAAAAGAATGTAGCATATATATATATATATATATATATGTATATATATATATATATATTTATATATATATCCATCAAAGTATCACTACTTTTAAAAAATTAATACTTCTAGTTACTGCTTTCAAGCTCCCTAGTGTCTATTATCTTTTCCGTACAACATGCACTTACCCCCCCACACATACACGCACCCCCCCACACACACACAAGCACCCACACACACACACACAAGCACACACACACACACATCCTCCTCCTCCTTGTTACCATCATCATCTTTCTAATGCACTCTCTAGCTTCACTCTTTAAATAATGCCATGAAATAAGGTTCAGATGCCATTATATACACATAAATGTTTATTTTATTGTTTTAGGGGGAATGAATGTTGTCTTTTCCATATTTCAAAGCTTTTTTGACAAGACAGCATTGGACTGGTGTTTCTTTACTGTTCAAGACTCAGTTTATGGCATAATGCTAAGAAAATTCTCATTAGTTGTTTATCGATGGCAAGGGACTTTCATTCCAGTTGAGGTAAGCATCCCTCTCTGCCTAAGGTGCACAAAACAAAATGTATGTGAAGACCGTGATGCAATATTAATTATTAATATCATTTGTGTTTCCTAGGACTTAACTGTAGAAAGTCCTAAAACTTGTGAGGCCTTTAATATTGGCGTTTCCCCGTATCTTGTGATTACTCACGGGGAAAGAAATGGAGAAAAGCCTTCCATTAATAGCGTGTACATGTTCACTTCTGGATTCAGATTATTACTGGTAAAAAAATTCTTCCATTTTCTGTAGATTCTTTACCTATGTGTGCAATTCAGATTTGTAACAGTAACCAAAATGAAAGATGCTGTATGTTCTATGTTAAAGAACAAAAGTACTTTTTTTTTTCAATTTGATGTACACTGTAGCAAGTATCTAAATTCAAGGCTATTTTTTTGTCTCCAACTGAGACTTTGGAATGCATAGCCTACAGATTAAACAGAGTCTCAAATGTTAAACCAGGTCTATGAATGCAATTACTGACTTCAGCTGCTGCTATCATTAAGGACCGTCAAGTGTTTATCACCTCTCTTTTGCAGGTACAGACAATCGTTATTTCAGGAAGTTGTCAAGTAAGGCATTTCACCTCAGATAGTCAAGACTATTTCATCATTGCAAGTCAAAGAAACGATTCAGAATTAACCCAGGTGTGGTTCTTCTAAAGTGAAAACTTCCTCCCTTCTAAAACAAGTTATTAAAATTTGTTCCTATGCATAGGATTTAACAAATGCCATGATTTTGTTTGCGGAGGTGATGTGGAATGATACTGCTTGGACATAGTTTTCGAAGACTAAGGTTAAAATATTAAATCTTTCTTTAGGGAAGAGAGAGAGAGAGAGAGAGAGAGAGAGAGAGAGAGAGAGAGAGAGA
>JANHMN010000014.1:6002831-6049492 GCA_030674055.1 Rhabdomys pumilio | reverse complement strand
CTCACACTACATGAATTGATGCATGTAGAGCACTCACACTACATGAACTGATGCATGTAGAGCACTCACACTACATGAATTGATGCACGTAGAGCACTCACATTACATGAATTGATGCATGTTGAGCACTCACACTACATGAGTTGATATATGTAGAACACACACACCTACATGAGCTGATGTAAAGCATTCACACCTATACGAGTTGATGCATGTTGAGCACTCACACTACATGAGTTGATTATGTAGAGCATTCACACCTCTATGAGTTGATGCATGTAAAATACTCATACCTGCAACTTGCATTAGTCAATATAGTTGATATATTGACTCTTGGTAGAATTAGTACTAATTGTCATGCAGCCTTCTGCATTTGTTGTCATTATATCCTGTCTTTCCACAATGCATCTTACTTTCCAACATGCATGTGCAACAGACAATGTTGTACACAGTGAGTAGCATTATTTGGTAAAAGA
This sequence comes from Rhabdomys pumilio, assembly GCA_030674055.1. Lineage (NCBI taxonomy): Eukaryota > Metazoa > Chordata > Mammalia > Rodentia > Muridae > Rhabdomys > Rhabdomys pumilio. The sequence goes on along the minus strand of JANHMN010000014.1, from coordinate 6,049,016 downwards.
TTAGAAAGAAAACTGAAAAACATCGAGGAAAAATTGTTACTGTAAACCCATCAAAGTAAGATGCTCACAGGGCCATGTGTAAGAATGTAGACCTGTGGATATCTACATGTCTATTTCAAGCTAAGCATAAAATATACACACAGAATGTTTATAGTTGATCCCTTCCTTCTTTGTTATAAAATTTCTTGTGCCTAAGTTGTGGTGTGAACAGTACTTGGTGTGGAGTCAAAATACTTGAATTAGATTTTAGATTCATTTTATCCAAATATCTGTACGTATCGAGTTTCTAGATTCCTAAGGGTTTTATGCAGATTAAATAAAATAAAGTATATGTAAGAAATAACACAATAAAGGCATAATGAACACCAGTTAGCTCCAAATCTCTGCACGTGATACCAAGTGGCCTAATGTGTAGGAAAGAAAGAAATATGTTTAAGGGACCCTTTGACTTGCCCTGTGATAACAAGTTGTGAATAGAATCTCAAATCAAAACTAAAATGGTCACAACCTAATAAGATTATTTCTCCCATATTTTTAATGTGTTTGCCTTACTGGATTTTATTTCTTGCAGGTAATGGTTGATGGATCCCTTTTGTCTGATGACCCTGATTCATATGTGACACTGACAGTTGTCCGATCCCCAGGAGGAAAAGGAGCTGTCCGACTTCACTGGGCTATCGAAGAGAAGGCCAAAGATGACCTCAGTCCTTTGAATGGGACACTATATTTTGACGAGGTACAGTCAGCCTCTCAATTCCTATAACATTTCTCTTGTTTTGTATAGATCTTGAAGTATTGTTTATGAGTTCACATGCTCATATTCAATATTTCTGTTTTATTTTTAATCATTGTGCATTGAGAGTAAATGAGAGGAGACAAGGGGAAAAGCAGGAGGGAGAAGGAAGAGGGGATCAGATTGCATACTTCAGACCCTGCCTCTGTAACTTTTCAAAATACCTTTCTGTCACATTCCTCTCCTGATTGGAGGTCGTGTTGCCAGACAAACCACACATCGGAGTGTGATCCCCAAAGCCAGCCATTCTGCAGCCATTACTTACATGTTATCACTGAGTCTGATGTTCTATTTTCTTTTGAATTTGGTCTTTTACCACCCTGTGTAGAACTTCTACAGTGATTCAAAACACTGATAGTGTCTTCAAGACAATCACAACTCGAAAACCATCCAGCCAACATAATAGCGAACCATAATCCCACACCCTCAAAGAGAGCATAAGACTTACAGTCTTAGATTTTTAAAGACATTGACACTTGGAGAGCATGACTGAGATAATGTCTCAAGTAGCCACTACAGAGATGTGGGTTGGGGACATGCTGAAGGGGAGCTTGCTCTGCACAGCTCTCCTCCTGCTTCCACTGATCTTCTATGGGTGCTGCTTCTGCTTACCATGTCTTCTTTGCCTTCTGCCCATTCCTGCGGCCCTTGCATGCCTTGCATCAGTCTTGCTCCCAAGAGTCCTCACTAGCATCCTTCCCTCTCATGCTGTTCCCTTAGCTGGGAAACTTCTTAGGAACGGTTTTTAGGGTATGCTATGAGAAGGAAAACAGTCCTTGGGGAAAGGAAAGGAGAGAGGAAAGGAAGGATGCTGAGGATGTAGACTGGATTTTCGGATGGCAGGGACATTGTCCCGTCCAGTCTGAGAAGGCAACCCAGTTTCTCTTCTGCTGCACTGAACCACATTTGCCTGTGGCCTGTGCTGCTCTTGTGAACTCTTGTCCTTTCACGTCCGTTTGCCCCATCTCACAATATGCAGAGTCATGAGACTGAGAATCGTCTCTGCAGTCGCATCTACAGGCTCAGTGTTGTTTATGAAATAAAAAAGGTGGAAATGTGGAGAGCTTTTGGGGCTGCCTAGAAGGAATCTGACATTGGCCAAGGACAAGGAAATGGGCTTCAGGCCGTAATATGACATTAGGCTAGAACAAAGAAGTAATTTCAGGCAGGAATCTAAATCTTAGGCTAGAACAAGGAACTAGGCTTTAGGCATGAAAATAACTTTAGGCTAGGACAGGGAAGTAGGCTCAGATACTTTGGTCATCTTGATGAGCCCTTAGAAACAGTGATCATGGGAATGATCACAGAACTTTGTTTATTGCTTTGCTTGTTTTTAAACTATCTGTGTTTATTGTCTTGCTTGTTCCTTGACTATTTGCATCTATTGTATTGCTAGTTCCTCAAGGTAGAACTGACCTTAATACTTACGTGTAGTTAAAATGGTATAAAAGCAAAAAAGGAGGAGGGATGGAATAGGCAGTTTATGGGGGTGGGGGAAATGAGGAAAAGGGATAACATCTGAAATGTAAATAAACAAAATATCCAATAAAAATTTTTAAAAAGGATTGTCATTCATATACAGTATGGGTAGTATGTAGAACTGTTCTCTTGTAATGAGCCCCGTTTTACAAGGGACATATTTTTTTAAAAAACATTATTTAATATATCTGAGCACTGTATCTGCATGTAAATCTGCGTGCCAGAAAAGGGCATCAGATCCCATTGTGAGCCACCATGTGATTGCTGGGAATTGAACTCAGGATCTCTACATAAGAGTTAAGAGCCAGTGCTCTTAACTGCTGAGCTAACTCTCCAGCCCATGTATATCTTTAAAATTATGTGAGAGCTTCTAGGAAAAATGACTTCTTGCCTGAGGCCTTACCTGATGCTCCTGGGAAGGCCCTAATTCCTGGGGTGCATGCCTCACCCTCATCGCCAGCACTCCAGTCTTTCTTGTCTGTGCCCCTGTAGTGTCCATATACACATATGTTTGAAGACGGTACATCTCCCTCAGTCAGCCCACTGTCTGTTTAGCTCAGACATCTCTCCAATGTTTAGGTTTTCTAGTAAAGCAAACAGAACAACCATGTGCTCTTGGTATAAAACTCAACAGTACACAGGGATGAGAAATAAGTGCTGTCTCCCCACTCCTCCTGTGATAACCACTATTGATATCATCTCTTAATCCTTCCAAAACAAAGTGCCCCTTCTTCTCCACACATGCGCTTTGTGCTCTGCAATCTCTTCCATACGTTGCTGCTCTATACTATGGTTTAAATTAAACATTTACTTTCCATGTTAAACAAACATCAGAATTAAACATCAGAAACATGGATGAACACATCCTTTTGCTCAGCTTTTCCTGCTGACACCTCCACCCCCCACCCCATTTCTCTGTTTCGGTAGTTCTGAGATTTCTTATCTGTTCTTCAGCTCACATCATTTGCTCAGTGCTTTAGTCTCTTAAATTCTGTCATGATGTAGTGTAGTATTCTACACCGAGACAGATTGCTTACGTCACCTGTATTTGCATTAGTTTTATCTACTACATTTCCTTTCAGTTGTGGTTCTTTTGTAATATTGAAAGTAGCCTTGTCAGACTTAACATGTCATGAGACTACTTGAACTCTTCCTACCATTTCATAGCTTGTGGATCTGGGTGCATTTTTTAATGTTGAAGACATTTCGTTTCCAAAGTATGAAAAGAGAACAACACTGTTTAACCAGAGCAAGGTGTGAGGACTGAAGAACTAGTATCTGTGAGCAGGCTAATTTCCTGAGACTTATCAAATACTTAATAAAATAGGTGGTATTTATAGAGTCCGTGAAAATAGAAGTTTGCCACCTCAGTGCAGTGACATTCCTCTTTCCCACATTGTGTGCTTAAAGCTTAATAATGCTGAACCTCCAAAGCTAACAGTTTATATTTCTGTCTCTTTGAAATAGCCCACACAGGTTATTCCCAAGTTTCTGTTCCCTACAGTTTTTGTGTTGAGTATAAATAATGAAAATTTTAGAGAAAACTTTTTCATCATCAAATATCTTTGGAAACTCTTGATTAAGGAGGATTTTTTGCTTTTGAGAGGTTAGGGGAAGAGTTGTGTAGAAAGTTTTTACTTAAGTAAATTTTGAGTCTCTAGGAGAATTTGTCTAAGCTCATCTTTCCACGAAGATCGTCTCATTCGAGCTGGGCATTCATTGTTACTGTTTATAACCTGCACTCCACAGCTGTTGGGAGCCGACTTTAAGCAAAAAGCGGCTAGAAAGCAGCTATCAGCTTTGCAGCCATCTTGAGCCATATACCCTGACATGAGACTTGGTTTTCAACAGCCTACAACAGCTGAAGCACACTCTGATATCCCATATAGCTTGTTTTGCTGTTAAGTGCCCCCAGCTGCAAGGAGCACGTGGTATCCATGCCTACAAGGCATGCGGTGCACGTGTTGTCCACGTGCTATCTACTCCATATATGCCTGTAAGGCGCACGTGCTGTCCACGCCTGTAAGGCTTACGTCATATCCACACCTAAAAGGCACGTGGTATCCACGCGCCTACAAGGCACATGGCAAAAGCCTATAAATACCCAGGATTTCCTTGTAGTGAGAATGTATGTATGTGTTGTGTGTGTGTGTGTGGGGGGGGTGTAGAGAAGTAGGTATAGTGGTGTGTGTATGGTGGAGACAGTAAAGAAGACTTTACTACAGATCCTCTGGCTTGTCTCTATTCTTCGCGGCTCTTCCCCTTCTTCCCCCCACTCTCTCTCTTGCTAAACCCTGACCCGTGGACCGGAGCAGCAGCGCAGGCTGGGACGTTTTCGGCCCTCAAGCTAGGCAGAGTAAGCGGGGGGGGGGGGGGGGGGGGGGGGTTTCCGTTTGGGGCCCAACGTGGGGCAAAAGTGGTCCTTTACAGTTAGCTCGGGTCTTTTACAGCTCGGGGCTTTTACACACAGCTATTGACTGGGAATGACCTCTGTCCTCTCCTCTCACTGACTAGTTCTATTAAGAACTGGAGGCTCTATGACATGAAAGGTTGCCTTGCATGTAGTAAGTTGAAGGGCTGTGTGAGCATATAGAATATAGTAGATTCTTACGATTCATTGAAGAGTCTGAACTCTTCTGCATTTTTGAGTGTACCTGCTCACTGAGTGTACCACTTGCTGGCACAGGGGGACTGATGGCAAGTTCAGCTTTTATATTTTATACATTCCCTGCTGAGGAAAGACAAGAAAACTAACTTGTTTTGCCTCATAACATAAACAAATGTCCTTTTAATACAGTCTGTTTAAAATCAGTATTTCTCATTTGCGTATTTGTGATTTCACGGCCTAAAGCATTCCCCAGTGTATTATAGAAACTGACTGTACTGTGACTCATACAGCAGATACTCTGTGTGTCAGATAACTGAACTCAGGTATGGGTTATGGTTGTTACTAACACAAAACACGTTAGAAAAACTCTAGGTTTGCTATAATATTTACATATCTAGAAACAACTAAAACACCCCAGAAGTTGATTTAAGGTTGGGAATAAGTTTTAGAGATCAGGCCAACTTACTGCCCAGAGATGGCAAATCAACAGGGCAAACTCAGAGAATTGTCTTCACACACAAATAAGGATAAATACAAGAATATTTGTGACAGCATTTATTAACTTAGTAAATAGCCAGTTTGATGAACATAAAAATGTAAATACAAATAAGGAAATGTCCGTAAGAATCAAAGGATGAATTGAATACGTGTAGAGAAATGCAGAAGCAGAGAGTGCATATCACAGAATGAGAGACAAGAGGGGCAGTCTCAAAAAGTGCAGCTGAGATGCAGAAACAAAAGGGACAGAAAGAATATAAAAACCTAAAAGGCTGTGTGCTCTCCAGTAGACAGGGTACAGACAAATGTGGGGTGAATGCAAGCTGCATTTGGGGGTATAAGAAAAACATTTATTGACACATGAAGTTACATTTTGTGACAGCATTAAAGATAAAAATTAATACTGGAAAAGTGTAAAGTATTCAGGAATACATTCAGTAACAAACAAGCAAGATGTACATGAAAACAGTAAGACAGAACAGTAAACTTAAGACTAAATGAGGACTAAAACTTGTAACAGGTCAGCAGGCTTCTGGGTAGAGAGTCATTTGCTCGTCGGTCAGCCTGACTGCTGCTCTCAGACAGAATCACCAACAATCTCAGATAGAATCAGCTTGGTGGCACTGATGAAGCTTCCTGGAGCCTTCCCAGTGGCAGTGTGCTGTACACATCCCAAGGACTGCAGCTGTGAAATGCTCTCTCCTTTGCATGCAGCCTACTGTGTCCACTGTGCATCAGCTCCACCCCTTGACTCTTTGGGATGTGAACAATTAGCTGTCTAAGTTTGGATTTTCAATGCTGAAAGTTTATCAATAAATTTAAAAGTTGTGGGATTTTTTCCCTCAAGAAAGTAAAATGGAATTCAGAGCTATTTTATTATAGTTCTTCCTGGATGTAATCATAATTTCAGGTGACAAAATGTCTTCTTAAGATACATATGCAAAAAAGTATTATTTTTCTAATGAAAACATTTAGAGGTAGACTTTTGTCCATCTTGGAAATGTTTTTCGCTTGTTTAATGTAGACTGAATCCCAGCAGTCCGTCATTCTGCACACACTTCAGGACAGCACGCGGGGGAAGGACAGGTGCTTCACCATTGAGCTGATAGCTGCTGATGACGTACAGATATCTCCAGAGAAAGGTAAGGAAAATTCACAGATGTTTTGAAATTCAGTATATTCAGAAATAAATAGTTCCAAAACCAGGCAATGCTAGGTTTTATAACTTTTAAAAATGTGCATTCTAGGCAAAATTTTAAAAATTAAAATTATAATACAATACAACAAATTCTAACTATTGTATTATAAAAAATAAATAAATTTATTAAAATTATATCTTTATGATATACTACTTATGATTTATAAGGTCACAGGTCATAGATCATATACTGTTAGGTGTTTTGTTTCAAAGGGAAGCTCTTCATTGTATTCATGCTTATAAAATCAAACATGAGAGCTAACTCATGAAACAGTAGTAAGCTATTAAATATCACAATATGATGCAGCAGAAAAACTTTATTACATTAAAATAAAAACAATTAATTTTTAATTAAAATAATAATTGAATTTTTTTATTTGATATTTTACTTAATTTACATTTCAGATGCCATTCACCCTCCCTATGACCCCCACTAATTAATCCCCTATTCCATCCCTCCTCCTTTTTTTTTTGCCTTTATACTTTATTCAAGTATTAAGGTCAGCTCTAGGTTGAGGAACTAGCAATACAATAGATGCAAATAGTCCAGGAACAAAGAAGACAATAAACCCAGATAATCAAAGAATATGCATGACAATAGACAATAAACAGAGTCCTGTGATCACTCCAGTGATCACTATTTCTAAGGGCTTATCAGGATGATCAAAATATCTGAGCCTACTTCCCTGTCCTAACCCAAAATCATTTTTATGCCTGAAGCCTACTTCTTTGTTCTAGCCTAGGATTTAGATTTCTGCCTGAAATTACTTCTTTGTTCCAGTCCAATGTCAGATTCCTGCCTTTTGTCCATTTCCTTGTCCTTGGCCTATGTCAGATTCCTTCCATGCAGCCCATTTCCTTGTTTTTGGCCAATGTCAAATTCCTGCCAGGGCAGTCCCCAAGGCTCTCCACATCTCCCCCTTTTTATTGCATAAACCAGACTGAGCCTGTCTTAGGTCGTTCTGACAAAAAAGCCTTGCTTACCCATTGTGGAACATGCATTATCATAAGCAATGCTTACGGTTGGTTAGGTTGGTTCTTAGGTTAGGCTCTTGCAGAATCTTACCCGACCTTGGCTTGCCAGCCTGTTAAATTAATAACTCTGTTTAATTAATTACCAGTTTCAAGTCATGTACTTTGGCTGCCAGCTTGTTGATATAGTTAGAGACAAGCTTTAAAATGATGGGCAGGAATAAAAGTATTCCCAGGACAAGAAGGGCTAGCCCTATCAAGCTATATATGTTATTCCTGAGGTTTGACTAAAATGGAAATACTTACATCAGGTCATAGATAATTTTATTAGCATTATCTGCAGCATCAAAGATCAACAGAGTAGCATTCTTTAAATTCATAATCACACTATGTAAAGTTAACACACCCAGGAAGGTGTTAGGATTATGCCAAATACCTTACAGGTGTCTTTAAACGTCTTTCTAATTATAAGGACAATCATTGTAAGTTTTAGAAGTAACACTACTCCAATGATATTTGTCATGACATTTGGGATGGCTCCTAACTCTTGAACCCTGAACCTCAATCAGATAATTTGAATAGTTTATAGAGCATCATTCATTGTTCCATGAGATTCCCTATATAAATCCTTTTGTTTACTCAGAATATTAGTAACTTTTTTGCTAGATAGTTAACAAAAATAGTTGTCTTAACTCCTTGTGTCAATGCTATTGTATAAGCAGTGGTGCTAGAAATTAACGAAATTAAAGCTGTTATACAAGCAGTAATCAAGCCTGCTACCCTCTTGCTTCTGCTTGAAGCCTAACTCACTTCTTCCAGCACTTTCAAGCTTTTTTTCAGAGAATCAAGGTTTTCTAATACTCAGGGCAGTAAGACAAAAGCTGGTTGATAGATCCCTGTAACAGACATGCCAGGTTCCAACACACTAACACAATTGGAAATCATACAGTCGATACAACTTATAATAAATGCTGTAGAAGAGACAAAACCAATTTTAGCTTGACAATTAAAAGAGCCTTAACATACGCATGAATACTTGTTTGAAATCCAGATCCTGTTCCAACTTTATCTCTTGCTATGATAACATCATAGTGAACTACAGCTAACTTCCAAATATGTCTCTGAAAATGTCCAGATCCAGCCTTCCTAATGTAGAATGTTATTTCCAATATTGGATTGGTTTCTAGACCAGTACATGATTGAGACCTAATAGCTGGTCACCTTTAAGAAAAATACAAGAGACATTATAAATTATCTTTTTGATTCTGTGTCCCACAAGTTCTAAAAACTTGAGGCAAGGCAGCTTGTCCCATATGGAATACAGACAAGCAAAGGTGGGTCAGGAACATATGTCCAATACAGCTCCCCAGTTGCCCTTGTCAGGGTACTCAGCAAGCTCATAGGTCGGCATCATTCTTTATCTCAGCAACAGCATGTCTCACCAATCTTTTTAAAGTTCCATGGGCCTCTTCTACAATACCTTGTCCTTGAGGATTATAAGGAATCCCAGCAATAAATTGTTGACAAAAAGTCTCGACTGCTCGAATACAATTGCCAGCTCCATTATGTTTTTTTATTGGATATTTTATTTATTTACCTTTCAATGTTATCCCCTCTCTCATTCCCCCCAAAACATCTTATCCCAGCCCCCACCTCCTACTTCTATGAGGGTGTGCCCCCACCCATTCACCCATTCCTGCCTCCCTGGTCTCGAATTACCTAACACTAGGGCATCCAAACTTTCAGGAACCAAGGCCCTCCTCTTCCACTGATGCCTGACAAGGCCATCCTCAAATACTCATACAGGTGGAACCATGAGTCCCTCACTTTGTGTTCCTAGGCTGGAGGTTTAGACCCTGGGAGCTCTGGTTGAGTATATTGATACTCTTTCTAAGAAGGACCAAAGCACCCATACTTTGGTCTTCCTTCTTCTTTTTGAGCTTCATGTGGTCTATGTGTTGTATCTTAGGTATTTTGAGCTTTTGGGCTAAAATTCACTTATCAGTGAGTGCATACCTTGTGTGTTCTTTTGTGTTTGGATTACCTCACTTAGGATGATATTTTCCAGTTCCATCCATCTGCCTAAGAATTTCATGAATTCATTGTTTTTAATAGCTGAGTAGTACTCCATTGTGTAAATGTACCATATTTTCTGTATCCATTCCTCTGTTGAAGGACATCTGGGTTCCTTCCAGCTTCTGGCTATTATAAATAAGGCTGCTATAGACATAGTGGAGCATGTATTTTTGTTATATGTTGGAGCATCTTCTGGGTATATGCCCAGGAGTGGTTATAGCTGGGTCCTCAGGTAATGCTATGTCCACTTTTCTGTGTGTGCACAGATATGTGCAAAGGTGCCCATGGAGGCCAAAAGAGGGCATTGGATCCCGTTGAGCTGGAGTTTACAGCATTTATGAGCCTCTGGCTGTGAATATTGGGAAGGAAACCTGGCCATTTGTAAGAGCTGTAAGCACTCTTAACTTCCAGACCATCTCTCCAGAATTCTTAATTACACAGATATTCTCTGTGTTATAAAATTGGTCTTCATGCTCCATGCTTAATATAATCTAGTTTTATGTTCTTATATGAATTTAGAATTATTACCTTGAAATGCTGTTAGTGATGTTTGATTGCTTATTATTTCTATATGTTTTAGCAATCACATGTTGTATAATTTAAAAATTTAACACACAAAGTGTGATTACTATAGTCTAAGTCTACGTGCATTTATCTAAAATTATTTACTTGGGTATTTTAATATTTCATACAAATATTCCCATTATATATATTCATAAGAAAGACAGATATGAAATGATTTTATTGTGCTATGAATAATAATAACATAATAATAATAATAAAAACAAATATATGAGAAATATTTAAAATATAAATTTGCTTATTGTGACAGCATCCTATAATAACACTGAAACTCCATACAAAACAAGGCTCTGGGACTGTAGTGGGTTGGTACCCAGGGGAGTGTCTTCCTCTTCTCAGAGGAGAAAAGAAGGGTGAAGGGGGCAGTACTATGTGAGGAGGACTAGGAAGTAATGGGGACTGCAGTTTGGATGTAAAATGAATCAATAAATAAATTAGTGGAAGAAAAAAAGTTGCACATATTTCCCCAGAAGAGTTGACAGAGGTTTCTAATACTGTTCATCAGATTGATCCACACTGGAAGCAAACCCAACATCAAGTCATTTCATGTATCGAATAGAATATTACACAGTTGCCAATAAATTTAAGTGATAATCACAAATGTTGACATAGATAATGTAAATAAATGATCATTGGTCAAAAATAAATTTATAAAATAACAAAAAAGTAAAGTAAAAAAAAGGAAGGAAGGAATGAGGGATAAAGGGAGGAAGAGAAACAAAAGGTGCGCTCAAGAATGCTTGCCTTTGCTCCTGAGACCATTGACAAACCCACGCAGCCAACAGAAGTACGGTGAATCACTTCATACACGTGGTAGATGACCCTTTGCCTACCAGGCAATGAGAGTGGAGTTCAGCGAGGCTTTTCCTGCCCTCTTCTTCAAGTGTGATTGCAGGAAGGTCTAGAGAGAGCCTCGGTGTGCTTCGATCTCCTCTGGTGAAAAGCAGAAACCATCACCTGCCAGAGATTATTGTCATCTGCATTTAATTGTTTAGTGCATGTGTGTACATGTTTGCCTCAAAATGGGCTATGTTTTCTTAAATGTAGGTAGTGCGTCGGTCATCATTCGAGGAGATAAGAGTGCATCAGAAGTTGGAATTGCTTCATCATCTAGACACATCATTATTGGGGAACCCTCAGCAACATACAACGGCACTGCCACCATCAGGTGAGGATTTTATGATTTGTTTTCTTTGTTTTCTTTAAGTGGTGTAGAGCAACAGTTCTCATGGCGGACGTGAGGGATACAGATCAGATATCCTGAGCACCAGATATTGGCATTGTGATTCATAACAATAGCAAAATGATAGTTATGAAGTAGCAACATAATGATTTTATGGTTGGGGTCTCCAGCAGCATGAGGGACTCTATTAAATGTTTGTAGCATTAGGAAGTTTGAGAAGCACTGGCTACAACGTCATTCTCAAGTACGCATAGTACGCATTATCAATTTACATATTGGTCAGCTTTGTGAGGAGAACAGATCAAACTTAAGGCAGAAACGAAAAGTGGTACTCTGAGCTGAGCTGTCTTGAAGTCTGTCAGAAGTAGCCCTGTTCGCTCAGGGATGGGTTGCAAAGTCCCTGAGGGTAAGAAAGACAGCCCCATTTGTCACTGCACACACAAGAAGTTACGCTCTCCATAAACATGATTCTGTGGGTTCTCAAATCAGATCCTGCCACCCGAATAAATCCATGTGATTTGAAGCAAGTTTTTTTCCTTTACATTTTCTAATAAGGAATGAAGCAGCAGCCACTAGTGACAGCTGGGTTTGACTTGAGAGGTCTGTAGTCTGCAGAGTCCTCCTGGACCTTCCGGTCCTCCTCCTTTTCCCTGAGTCTGTTTCCATGTGGAGCATAGTGTCTTTGTTCTTTAGAGGATCTCTTACACTACTCATGTGGTATGTAGATGTTAAATAAAATCTATAAATCCTTATTTTTATTCCTTTAAACCTTCAGGCTTAGCGTTCATTTTAAGCTTAGGAATTCTGATATGGCTACCTTAGAATCCTAAGACTTTTGCCTGATTTACAGTTGCTTGCTAAATCTATTTAAAGTCATAATATTCTTGAAGTAAGTGAAAATTGGTCAAAAGGCATAGCAAAGGTTTAGGAAAGATTAATTAAAAATATACTAAATACATATCCACGTACTGTTGTAGCCTTGTTCGTGGCCCAGGGGTTTTGGGGGAGATCGCAGTGGACTGGCGGATATTACCTCCTTCCAGAGGGGAGTTTGTTGAGACATCAGGACAACTGACAATGCTGGATGGACAGTCTGCTGCCACAGTAGTAATTCAGGTATTAGTGTGGCTATCTTCTGTTAGCCTTTGTGTGTGTGAGTGTGTGTGTGTGTGTGTGTGTGTGTGTGTGTGTGTGTGTGTGTGTGTTTGTCTAATTGGAGGGAGGTTACAGAGTCTATGATTGTTTCTATGGCTAGGACAGAATGGCATTTTTTTTTAACCTTCTCCAGGCTTTGAATGATGACATCCCAGAGGAGAAGTATTTCTATGAGTTCCAGCTTACTGGAATCAGTGAGGGCGGGGTGCTGAATGAAGCCAGCGCCACCGCCCGCATCACCATGGTGGCCAGTGACACTCCCTATGGCCGGTTCTCGTTTTCACATGAGCAGCTTCAAGTTTCAGAGGCAGCAGAGAAGGTATGGTGTGGACTGCGGAAGCTGTCTGCTGTTGTCAGTATGGTGTGGACTGTGGAAGCTGACTGCTGTTGTCAGTATGGTGTGGACTGCGGAAGCTGACTGTTGTTGTCAGTATGGTGTGGACTGCGGAAGCTGACTGTTGTTGTTAGTATGGTGTGGACTGTGGAAACTGACTGTTGTTAGTATGGTGTGGACTGCGGAAACTGTCTGTTGTTATTAGTGTGGTGTGGACTGCGGAAGCTGACTGCTGTTGTTAGTGTGGTGTGGACTGCGGAAGCTGACTGCTGTTGTCAGTATGGGGAGTGTCCTTAATATGCGGATTGTTTGGTTGGTTTTTGCTGTTGTTCCTTTTCTAAAGCTTTCCCCCCAATGGATTAATTTTTCCTCATTATTATAATGTGATTACTGCAATTTTATAAAACTTAATTCCCACATAATCCCAGTAAATAGAATAATTAGAGATGATTTGTGCAGTGGATTAAAGATGCAGATTAAACAGGTGAGCAATTTTCTCCTAGGTTAATGTCACAGTTGTCCGCTCAGGTGGCTCCTTTGGACGTGTGCAAGTCTGGTATGAAACAGGTAGCAGGACGGCTGAGGCAGGCTGGGACTTTGTTCCCATTTCAGGGGAGCTGCTCTTTGAAGAGAGAGAGAAGATGAAAAGTCTGCACGTTGAAATCCTTGATGACAACTTTCCTGAAGGCCCTGAGGAATTCGTTCTTGCTATTACAAGAGTGGACCTCCAGGGAAGGTAAAGAGGAGGAAAGGAGGGGGAGCAAGGAGAAAGAAAGAGGGGAGCCCTTGGGCCAGGACTGAATGCAGAGATTAAGGCCGACTAAGACTTTCATGACTTTCTAAGCTTTATTTGTCTCCCAACTTCCCTACTGAGAGAACATGGTCCCCTTAGTGGATTCACCCAGCAAAGCCAGAGCCTGATGGCAGTAGCCTTCTCACCATTCCTTGTGGAATTAGCCTGACTGTTTGAGAGAGCAGTCGTAGGCTAGGGTGGCAGGAATTGCTTCCCCCGTTTCTGCACCCAGGAAGAGTAGGAGTGGGAGGCAGCTCTCCTTGGTATCCTGAAGGCCGTGCTGTCTTCTCGATGGGTAAATGAGACAGATCCTTGCCCAGTAGTGGTTTCAGACTGGAAGAAAAATTTGAATGGTAGTTAACCAAACTGGTGCAGCATACTGTCAGTGAAGAATCAAAAGAGGCTCACCCCATCCCTGGAGCTGGGTTGACTGACAGTAAGAGACATTGCCAGCTACTCTTGTCTGAGGTGGTCCATCTTACCATCACCCCTGTAAAGGCCCCCATGCAGGGCCCAGGAAGGGACCTTTCCTTAGAATAGTGCATGAATCCTGAGAAGACTGAAAGTTTGCTTGTATATTAAAATATATGTTCAGTTCATTAGTTAAATGTAAATTTCATGCCTTATTTTTTTTTTTCCTAGCTCAGTATTTCACTCAGAAATATAGGTAAAGCATGTATTCTCTTACCTGAGAAATATCGGTAAAGTATGTATTCTCTTACCTGAGAAATGGAGAGATGTATTCTGAGCTCACATCATATCGTTCCTTTTCAAGACATGATTCAGTATCTGGTAGTGAGGATTAAATTCTTCCGGTAGCTCAGGCTTGCTTAAGTGAAGGTGGATTGGAGAAAGTAGTTCCCTGGCAGGTGACAGCAGCCTGTGGTTTTGATTAATCAGGTCTTGGAGATTTTGCCTTCTTGGCTGTTCTTCCAAAGACAAATTTCCACGTGAACTCTGGTTAATAGTTTTTGCTTGCAGATAATGGGCAGGCTTCCTTTGATTCAAAAAAGGAAGCCGTTGAGTGCAGTGTTTCCTGTTTTGCCTCCCGGTCAGCGACCTGCTGCTTTGGTAGGTCTTGTGTAAGCAGCCAGTCTCAGGATGCTGCTAGGGAGGCTGCTCCTCCCATTTATGTGTGTCCCCTTGGTCCCCTCTCTAAGTTTGCCTTGTGAGCGATCTTATTTAGCAGTCCCACCCTTTTAGGACAGGGTAGCTCATAAACACCAAGTACAAAGAATTTGGGAATTGAAGGAAGGACTGCGATTGATTAGTGTCCTTTGAAAATTCTCTTACTTTAGGCACAGAAATGCTAATAAGGTGTGGCCATCAAAGCTAGTTTGATGGGAACATCAATCTAAAAAGGTCTTTTGTAGAAATACGCAGTTATACAAATAAACTGATTATTGATGATGCTCATTAACATTTCCTTATGCTCTTGTTATTTGTATTTTGTCCAAACTTGTAATTGTTTTTTAGTTTTTGTTTCATAAAAGCACCAATACTTGGGAGCAACACCTTTTTTTACACATCACTTCACACAAGCCAGCCTTAGTGTCGCGGATGTTTAGGACAGTCACAGGGCGAGGCACAGGTTCTCCAAGCATGCGTGAGGCTGTGGGCACACTGTGCACATGTACAACAGCGTCAGTGCAACAGAAGTAAGATATAGGAGCTAAAAAGACCTGCATGTCCACAGTGCGCATGTGTGTTTTCTTATTTTACTTTGTTGTGCTTTAATCTTTGTTTCCTTTGCAAGAGGGTATGATTTTACCATCCAAGAGAACGGACTTCAGATAGATCAACCTCCTGAAATTGGGAACATCTCCGTTGTCCGAATCATGATAATGAAAAATGATAACGCAGAAGGTATCATTGAATTTGATCCAAAGTACACTGACATCTCAGGTGAGCTTAGTTGGCTTCTCCTAACTGTCACAACATTTTCTCAGTTTCAAAGGAGAATTCTTGTATGAAATGTTTTTTGATGTGATGACAAAAAAAATTTCCCTACATGTGTATGTTTATATTTAAAAATATATTTTCAGCTGGGCGGTGGTGGCGCACGCCTTTAATCCCAGCACTTGGGAGGCAGAGGCAGGAGGATTTCTGAGTTTGAGGCCAGCCTGGTCTACAGAGTGAGTTCCAGGATAGCCAGGACTACACAGTGAAGCCCTGTCTCAAAAAAACCAATATATATATATATATATATATATATATATATATATATATTCAGTTGCTTTTATTGCAAAGCCAAATTGTTACTTGGCTTAGAAAAAATGATGTTTAAACTTTAAAGATTATTAAAATATATCTGTTTAAAGCATTGTTAAAAGGCTGGGGAGATGGCTCAGTGGTTGAGAGTATTTGCTGTGTGGTGCCGTCTTAGATATCTATTGCAGAGATAAAGCATCATGGCCAGAAGAGGCTTGAGGAGGAAAGGATTTATGTCATCTTATAACTTGTAGCCTGAAGTCAGAGTAGGAATTCAAGGCAGAAACCTGGAGGGAGGAACTGACCCAGAAGCCACGGAGGAACGTTGCTTTCTGGCTTGCTCCTCCTGGCTTGCTCAATTTACTTTCTTATGTGATCTAGGACCACCTGCCCAGGGGTG
Organism: Rhabdomys pumilio; assembly: GCA_030674055.1. NCBI lineage: Eukaryota > Metazoa > Chordata > Mammalia > Rodentia > Muridae > Rhabdomys > Rhabdomys pumilio. Next base: position 6,032,734 of record JANHMN010000014.1, on the reverse strand, counting down.
ACAACGCTCACAATGGTTGGGACACTCATACACAAATCATTAATCACGACAAAACCCCACAGATTTGCCTACAAGTCAGTCTTACAGAGCCATCTTTTCAATTAGCTTCTCTCTTCCCAGATATGTCCAGGTTGTGTCAAGTCGACAGAAACCAAACAGCACACTGCTCTTGCAAAACTGGATGATGGGCTCACACTGCCTGTAATTCCAGCTCCAGGGGATCTGATGCCCTCTTCTGGCTTCAGAACAATTTGCATATTCAAAGATTCACCCCATATATATATATATATATATATATATATATATATATATATATATATGTATATATATGTATGTATATATATATATATTATATATTATACACACACACACACACATATATATATATATGAATTAAAAAATTAAATAAATTTAAAAGGTTTTTAAAGAAAATCTTCCAAATTCATGTAAATTTAGTTTTTATATGATCTAGCTTAGTGTCTATTTACTCTGCAGTGAAGAACCACCATTGAAATGAACATTTAACTTTCTGTAGTTGTCGCTAATGTCTGGGCTCTTGATCTTGTCCTCAGCTCCCCTCAGGCTGGCCTAGCTTCACAGTTTCCTTTACCATGAAACCAGAACACACAATATGTGACTATGTGCTTACATTCCTTTCTAGGCAGAAAGAGATGGCCACCTTTCTAGGATATGCTTTTATTCAAAGTAGAATATAAATACAATTTAAAGGTAAACATAGCACCTTGTTTATACAAATGATTTATTGGCTTTATCGCCTCTATCCAGTTCTTTGTTTAGCTCTCTTGCAAGTTCAACAGACTCTCCTTCTGCAGACTTTATAAGGACTCTTTGGATAAGTTATGGCTTAGCCCATGAGTCATTTTGTGAGTTTCAGTTCACTACTGGTAAAGGAATACTGCATTTTTACATCGAGAAATGATAAAATTTTTTTCTATTTACTCATTTCTCATTAATTCACTGTTTCTGAGAGGAAGTTTTGGTAGAGGATACCTTTTTACACTTGATCTTAGCCAAAAGGCCGAGAAGCAATACCCTTTTAATTTAAAATTTAAATTTGAATTTTTAAATTTAAATCAAACATTGATATTTTCTGATAGATTTACTAGGATCAAAAAATATAATAGTTTATATATGTAGATTTAAAAATACTCACGTGAGTGCTATTGAGATAGCCCAGTGAGTGAATGTGTTTGCTGTGAGTGCTATTGAGATAGCCCAGTGAGTGACTGTGTTTGCTGCCGAGCCTGACAAGCTGAAATCAACCCTGGACACCAGCTGGTAGGGGAAGGGACATGACTCCAGCATGTACGTACAAGCTCACACACACACACACACACACACACACACACACACACACGAGAGAGAGAGAGAGAGAGAGAGAGAGAGAGAGAGAGAGAGAGAGAATATCATGTGATAGAAATATTGTAAGGCTCCCTTACACGCACTATGTGTATTTCAGCTAAATCTGTAAAGTAGTTCAGAATATTTCCAATTTATGCACGGGCTTTTATTTTATTTGTGCATATCATAAAGAGGAGGAAATGCCTTATTAATGATTGCATAGGTTGCATTCATCTTTTAAAATATTGATGCCTCTAAATTTCTACATACATTATGTTATAGTTTTTATAAAGACATAAGACCCACAAAACTTGAATTCTTGTAGAGGTGTCATGTGAACTATGAGAACAGGAGTGTCCACTGGACCATTGTCTTTAAGCTTAGTCCAGTTGCTTTTCTGGTAACTCGCCTAATCCCACATTCCTGTCACAGTGGAGGAAGATGCCGGCGTGGTCATGCTCCCTGTCCTGAGGCTTCGCGGAACTTACGGCCACGTGTCAGCTGATTTCAGCTCCCGGGGCTTCTCTGCAGTTCCAGGAGGCTATGAACTGCATGGTAGCTCAGTCACCTTTCAGCATGGGCAGAACCTAAGCTTTATAAATGTCTCCATCGTCGGTGACAGCGAAAGGTTAGTCCTGCAGAAACAGTGGACACACAGAAAGCGTGCTACTGTGGCCTAACTTACACTGAGGATGCGAGCTCCCGCCGGGCAGCACTGGGAGAGACAGGGGTACCAGAAAAGGAGATGGCGCTGTGATTGTATATCTCAGTTTTTCTCAGATAGAGGAAAGATTTTCTGTTCATCACTTGGTCTGGTCAGGATGTGGCAGCATTTTCCTGTCTCTCTTCTGAGGTTAAGAGGAAGTGAGTTGTGAGAGCTTCCTGTTGAGCCTGCTGTTTGCTGAGCACCCTCCGCCTGGTGTGTGCTTGCTGTGCCTTGAATAATGCATGGCCAATTTGGAAAATGACTAGCTATTTGGATTTTACAAGTGTTTTAATATGTTTAGACTCACAGACTGCTCCTTCTTGCCATGCAGTGAATTTGAGAAGCAGTTTGAAATTCTGCTCATTGGAGCTACGGGTGGAGCGATCCTTGGGCGCCACCTAGTGAGCAAAATCACCATTGCCAAAAGTGACTCTCCCTTTGGCATCATAAGATTTCTCAACCAAAGCAAAATTTCTGTTCCTAACCCCAATTCCACTATGGTTTTGCACTTGGTGCTGGAGCGGACTGGAGGACTCTTGGGAGAGATTCAGGTAGAGTTATTATTCCTGTGTTGTTAAAAGAAACGTTGACGTATTATATAAGATGTTGGACTTTCTTACTCCCCAGATGTGTTTGATTATAGTAGTTACTCCTGACTGCTTTGTAAGCGTTAAGTGGCTCTGAGCCCGATGACCATATTTGAAAATGATATAAGCAGAATGAACTTGAATAGTAACAAAGCAGATTTTAAAAAAGCAGGAGCTCTGTAAACTCTGCTTGTAACTTTGGGGTATACAACCTGGGTGACCTGGGGTGCCTTGTGGTGTGATGACTTGAGAGAAAGGAAAAATGGACCCATTAAGCCTAACCCATTGGTAGGAGTAGTCTACATAATTGGGGGCTTAAAATCAACACAGAGGACCAGACAGTCTGCAGGTCATTGATTACACAGGACCCAGGACGGATGCAGGACCAGTTTGAGGCGTTACCATGAGTTCAAAGAGTGTGCCATTGAGGGAGACTTAGCCAGAGAGCATATCAGCCCTGTTGTCACATCTGTAGCCCACCTATGGCTGCCCTGCGGAGACTGTCAAGAGGCAGTGGAACAGTACACAGTAGGAAGAATGGCTGGGAGGCTGCGCTCCCTCACTCAATTATGGGTGATGGAGACAGAGATGACAAGATGTGGACAGCTCTGGTTGGGTTAAAGATGGAGGCTTAAGCGGGTGAGATTTTGCTCAGCTCAGAGGTTAAGAGCACTGGCTGCTCTTACAGAGGTCCTGAGTTCAATTTCTAGAAACCATGACCTCTTCTGACATCTTATGTCCTCTTCTGATATGTGGGTGTACATGCCACAAAGCACACATAGAGTGAATATAAATAAATAAATAAATAAATAAATAAATAAATAAATAAGAAAAAGATGAAAGGCTGAAGAAGAGAGAAATTGTAGGTGACTCCTAGAATCTGCTAGAATGTGTTGCCAGCCTTATAAATTTCATAGCTGGGGTAAATGTTTAAGAATTCTGCTTTGCACATATTAATCTGACGTCCTGCTAGACAAGCCCATGGAGGGCTCACCTAGGCTGAGCTACACTCCTTGTCAGGTGACCAGGGATGACAAGGTATGGCAGGTACTTGTGTATAGGGAGCCATCAAAACCGTGAGCTGTAAGTACAGCTGAAGCGGTACTGAGTAGAGGGCTGAGTCTTGGGCTCCTGCCTTATTGGGATCTAAGGAAAGAAGGCTGGGAAGGGAAAGAAATGGGGAGGAAGCCTGGAGAGAGAAAGAAGAGGCATGGTGGTTCCAGAGGGAGCGAGGCCATCGCTGCTGAGAGGGAGAGCGAAGCTATCACGGAAAAGAAGCTGTCACTGCAGGGAGGAAGGGCTTTTCCCTCCACGTGATATGAAAACCATACATATTAGAGTTATAGAAATGTAAATCTGAGCTTGTTATAATCCAAACATTAGTTTCTGATCAAATGTATGAACTCTTGCACTCAATTTTTCAATGGGAATTTAAGTATATTTCAAAAAAAATGCACGTCACAGAATTTCCACAGTTTTAGTGTCTTACTCTGCCATGGTCTGATTGCTGGAATGCAAGCACATGGCTGGACAATGTTGAACTCATAACTTTACCATTGTTTGTATGTTTGTAACCTATGAATATTTAAATATAATTTTTTACCCTGTAATGATTACAAATGACTAGACACTATTTTTTAGTCTTTTTATTAAAAATATTATTTTGGCACAGATAGACTGGGATTAGCCTGGTGTATCCTAGAATGATTGTATGTTTGTGTACTTCTTAAAAATCCTACACTTAAAATTGATCTCTACTAAAATTTGATATTCCGTGCAGGTGAGCTGGGAGGTAAGAGGGCCTAATTCTGAGGAACCATTACCGCCACAGAACGGAGACTTTGCAGATCCAGTGAGTGGCACGGTCTTGTTTGGAGACGGAGAAGGTGGTGTGAGAAGCATCATCCTCAGAGTTTGTCCTCATGAAGGAACTGAAGCTGAGGAGACATTCATTGTTCAGCTTAAGTCTCTGAAAGAAGCTAAGTTAGATCCCAGAGCCAAAGCTGTTACACTAACAGTAAGTCTGAACACATTCACTACAAATTTCAGGTGTAACGGATTTATCAGAAAGTTATTTCTATTGCTTCAGACGTTCTAATAATGCATAGAAAATGCTGAAGGACTGGGTGTGGTTCAGTTGGGACACTGCTAGCCTAGCATGCATGAAACCCAGGCTTCCCCGAACAACACTGCAATATGCACCTGTAACATATCCGAGCATAGACGAGGTGGAGGCAGGAGGGTCAGAAATTCAGGGTTAGTCACATAGTGAGTATGCTAACCACATAATGAGTTTGAGACAAGCTGGTGTACAAGAGACCCTTACTCAAAACAAACAATAACATGAAGTTTTAGTAATCCCCGTGAATCGAACATTCTCATTTTATATCAGCTACATAGCAGTCTTGATATTAATGATTCTTATTAAAAATTTTAATAAAATGTTAAAGTACTTATTTTATAATCTTAGAGAAAACTCGATGTGTGGAAAATATTTGACTTTTCTTGAGAAGAGGTATTTGTAACGTCATGGTAAACAGAATTTTGTCATAATTTTTAAAAAATATTAGCTTCTTCTGAGTCAGACTGAAGGCTCCTGTTTACTTGGCTCAGTGATGTAGTGCTGGGTCTGACCTGAGTTCCATGCCTTTCATATGCATTGACCAGTCCAGCAGAGGGGCTAAAAATATAATAGCTTCTAAAAACAGTGAAGAGAAATCATATATTTTGATTTGAAAAATAGAGTTGTTTGGGGTCTGGATCTGTTAGTGTTTTCCTGAGAAAAAGAAACAAAGGGAAACACACACACACACATACACACACACACACACACACACACACACACACACACACACACATGCTCATGCATGTGCACACATGCATAAAAATGTACACACACACAAGCACATATGTGCATAATATATAATACAGGGAGAAGGGAGGGAAGGAGGGAAGAAGAAGGGAGGAAGGGAGGAAAGAAGGGAGGAAGGGAAGGAGGGAGGGAGGGAGGGAGGGAGGGAGGGAGAGGGAGAGAGGTAGAGAGAGAGGAACTTGACCATTTGTCAGGAAACAGGGAAGAGATGCTGCAGGGGTCTTGGTATTCCTTGTGGCAGGGACGGAAAACCCAAGCGTGGCTTCTAAGATGCAACCTTCCTTCTTTTCAAAGCTGCTTAGTCTTTACTCCTTAGTGTTTGTTGATTGTATGAAATCGGCCCACGTTTTTGAGGGTAATTAATATGTTTTATTTAGAAGCAACTGATTTGAAAGTTAATCCTATCCTCAAGTACCTTCAGAGATATATCTGGAGTGGTGTCACCGGACAATTCAATAGCACGTCTTTGCTATTGGATGCACACAATGAGACAGCACAAGGCTAGGGAGTAATGCTCAGTGCTGGAACCCTTGCCGAGCGCCCAGCGCCCTCGGTTTGGTCCTATGTCCAAAAGTGACAATAATTGCCACAGGGTCTTTTTGTCTTTGTTCTGTATCATAGGAAGCATCTAAATGGAGCCACCTGGCTGAGTGTGTTAAGCATAGGGTGACTAAAAATGCAGGCATGAAACAAACTACCCTTTTACTTTCTGTAAGTTACAGTTTTCTAATTGCTTCTATCTTTGAGGGTAAGAATGGGTTTGAGCTAGACAGTATAGAAGGAAGATGGGTTTCCTTCAAGTGGATTAGCAGATTGTACCCAAGTACTGCTTGTATGGAGAAGTTCTTCTGGTTATCCCTAAGTTAGCCTGTTGTGTTTTCATTAGGATTATTTGATATTCTACTCACTTCCTGTTAATGTTTCTTAGATACAGAAATTTGGGGATCCAAATGGAGTCATTCATTTTGCTCTTGAGTCTTTATCTAAGAAAACGTTCTCAGAGCCACCACCGTCACATGGACCCATGCTCATATCCTTCCGTGTCACGAGGTCCAAAGGCACCTCTGGAGAGATCACGGTATGGTGTTTTATTTGATTTTCCTGAAGGAGTATCAGTTTGCACACATCACATATGTGGTTGGGGAACAGAGAAACTTTATGATCTAGTTAAAGACTACGCTGACTTGAAGCTGTTAAAGTTTGCAGCGAAACTAAGAGGCTGTGTGCCTTTGCGTTCTGTTACAAGAGCCAGCCCCTGACGTGCACTCTTAGTTCAGGTTGGTACAGAGGGCAGAACTGATCACTTTCATCGTCACCTCATCATCACGAGGGCTGAGACGTTTCTTATTTTCTCCTTGGCTCTAATGGGAAACCTCCCCGCTTAAACCCTTGGTGACATTTGTAAGTTGCTTATTACGTTTGTCATGACATTATTTCTCACAGAATGTTTCCATGTAAGCAAATGCTTCCTAAAAAGCACAGCCTGTGTTTGTTGGTGTAGCCTGCTCAAGGTGCTCTTGGGAGTTCTGGCGCGTTGGCTAAGAGATAAAGCTCGTCTGTTTGTTCAAACGAACATTTGTTTCAGTTTGTGAAAATCCCCTAGACTCTTCATTTCTCCTCTGAATTGAAGATTAGCTAGTATTTTTTTTCATCTAAAAGTTCACAATATTTGCATTTTACAGATATTATTTTCATTCGAATAAATAACCAACAAAATAATGACTGAGTTATATACTTACTTTGAAAGATTTTTAGAAACTTTAATGTTAAACTTTAATGTAAATAGAAACACCCTGCACCAAAATTAACCAGATAAAAGCTATAATGTAAATATTATACTTTCAGTATCAAATATATTTTGTGACTTACCCACTATCCAAGCAAACAATGATGACAAGAACCCACAATCAGAATTGGGAACAATTCACTCCTTTTCCTCTTTCACAGTTGGTGACAGTGGCCTGCATTTTCTCTCCCCTCACTCCCCTAATCCTTAGCATTTCTTGTTTTCTTTTCTTCATGTTACACTGTAGGCACATGCATAGTTGTTAACATCTATGCATATATTATGCCTAGATTCCATGTATGAGAAGTGTGACTTCAATTAATATTACACACCAAGTTCATCTACTTTCCAGCAAAATTTTTAACTTCATTTTCTTTAGAGCTTAACAGTATTCATACGTGTGTGTGTGTGTATACACACATGTGCATATATATATACATATATACATATACATATACATACACACACACACACACACACACACACACACATATATATATATATATATATAAATAATCATCCACTTATTAAGGACACTTGGTTGATTCTAATTCTTTGCTACAGTGAATAAAGCATCACATGGCTGTACAAGTATCTACCGTGTGGTGTGAAGTTCTCTGAGTGGATGTGCGGGAGTGAGTTGGGATGTACCTACCATATACATATTTTTGGCACTGAAATACTTTGTATGGTTCACAAATTGACGTATATGTACGGAACCGGCACTTTAAAGTTTACTTACTTCTCCATCCTTTCAAATCATGCTCTTACTTCAGAAGCCAGTAACTAAGAAGATTAAAAGGTAACCCGTTCTTCAGACTGTATAAGAAAGGAGTCACTCTTCATATACTAGCATATACTTCCAAATGTGTCTGAATGTAAAAACACGTATCTTACGTCTCTTTTTTGCATGCCCCAGAAGAAGTATAGTCGGGAGGTTTCTCTTCACACACGCTGAGTTACAGAACGGCCGCTTTTCTTCCTTTCATCCCAGGTGCACTGGGAACTAAGCAGTGAGTTTGACATCACGGGAGACTTTCTTTCCACACGAGGAAATTTCACCATTGCTGATGGAGAGAGTGAAGCAAGTTTTGATGTCCATTTGCTGCCAGATGACGTCCCTGAGATAGAGGAAGAATATGCTGTCCAGCTTGTTTCTGTAGAGGGAGGAGCAGAACTGGACCTGGGAAAACGCACCGCGAGGTTCTCTGTGTCTGCCAATGATGACCCGCATGGTGTATTTGCCCTGTATTCAGACCGGCAGTCAGTACTGATTGGACAGAACCTTGTTAGATCCATCCAAATTAATGTCACCCGGCTTGCTGGTGTGTTTGGTGCTGTGGCTGTCAGAGTTCAAATCCTGTCTGATAATAAAGAAGACCCTGTGGCTACTGAAAATGAAGAGCGACAGCTGGTGATCAAAGATGGAACCAGATATGAAGTAGGCTTGGTGCCCTTGAAGAGTCAGGTGTGTAGCACTTCAAGTTTCTGAGGATTCTAGAAAAATTCCTTTGTGTATCTCACAGTCAGATGCTGGAAGGCAGATTTTGATATTTAAAGGTAACCTATAAGACAAATTTACAAAATTCGCATAATTATTGGATAAAACATTGGTGAGTCTGGAGTGAGGGATAACCAGGTTTTTATTTGGAAATAATAGATCTTCACCCAGTGTCTTAGTTAGGGTTTTACTGCTGTGAACAGACACCATGACCAAGGCAACTCTTATAAGGACATCATTTAATTGGGGCTGGCTTACAGGTTCAGAGGTTCAGTCCATTATCATCAAGGCAGGAGCATGGCGGCATCCAGGCAGGCATGGTGCAGGCAGAGCTACACCTGCATCTGAAGGCTGCTAGTAGAATACTGGCTTCCAGCCAGTTAGAATATAGAAACGGTCACGCCCAGATTCTTGTTGGTGCTCGTTAAGTACTTACACAGATCAGTGGTCAGTGCATTGAGAACTGATGCATGTTTCCTGGGATCTGGATGGCTACAAACAGCCGGATAGCTTTGCTTCTGACTTAGACATCTGTAACGTTGGGACTGACTGTGACTGTCTGAGACGGTGAGGAGGAGGCATAGCAAACCATGCTGCTGGCATTTGGTGTAACCAAGATAAGTACTTGGGATGGGTAAGATGGTTCACAGAATAAGGACACTTGTCACCAAGATGACCTGAATTGAATCCCAGTGATATACGTGATGGGAAGAGAGAACCAATGTCACAATTTGTCTTTTGACCTTCACACCGGAGCAGTGATAGCATATGCCCATGTAAAGAAAGAAACATAATAAAGCCTTTGAGAGGCAAAGGCGTGTGAATCTCTGCTAGTTTGAAGCCAGTGTGATCTACATAGTGAGTTCCAGACTAGCTAGGGCTACATAGAAATGCCCTGATTCAAAATAAAGTAGTATTTTAAAAAAGAATTGTGCATAGATTTCCTGTGAGACGTGCACACACCCCCACTCACACACAAGGCTAGACCTCAGACTGCTAGAAGACTCCAGCAGTCTTTTCTGTCTAAATCCACCACAAGTGACTTGAGCAACCTTGCGAATCATCACAAGGACAGTATGCATTCCTCTCTGTTATATGAGAGGTGCTCATTCAGCTCATGTACATAGCACTTTGTGGTGTTTGTATTTTATGGCTAAGAAATCTTCCCAGAAAGTACCTAGGTTAGGAGCTTGAGAGAAATCTAAAGCTTGCATTGAGAAACCAGACAGGCATATCAAGGTCACGGTGGAGGGGACAGTTGCAGTGGAGAAGTGGCAAAGAGTAGAGTTCTGAAGCCCCTGGAGAACACGTCAGTTCTGAAGCCCCTGGGGGGCATCCACATCAGTTCAGTGGCTCTAAAGCACCTGAGTGATGTTTTTAGTTAGTCAAGCTGATCTGCCTGTGTTAGCTAAGCAAAGTCTAGAATAGAGAGGAGAAAACGAGTCACTTTCTTAAAGAGCCTTACTCGGAGAACTGTCCAGAACAAGTATGGACATGTCCAGCATTGGGGAGGTTGGAGCAGTATTGAAGAACCGTAGATAACCTGGCCTGTCTTCCACTGTAGAGCCTGTCATGGGTCATGCAAGTATTGGTGAACAGGAAAGCTTTAATTGAACACAGAGATACATTTTAACTGATGCATGTCTGATCTGTTATATTTTTGAAAATGACAACTTTTAGAGTGAGTTATGCAGATGCCAGAAGGTGACAGAAAGACCATAAGGCACTAGTGGGGAAATGTAGATATTATTTTTCATGCCATCTGTGTTTCATATAAACTTATGATCAGTGGCAACAAGGCCCCTTTAAATGATGAAAAGCAAGCCCATTACAAGACTTACTGTGTACTTACTGTGAAACTCTTTAATCTTTTGTACATGTAGGTCTTTAGTTTTGTTGGTGTTTAGTGAAAGCAGCAAAATTGAGTCTTTTATTTAGTAAGGCATTGATATCACAGTTGTTCTGACATTTTTGCAGACATGTGGGAAACTGATTCAAGTATGACTAATTTGTCGATTTCTAAAATCTATGCCCTATGTCTAAAAAAATTCTGTAGTGGAAGACATAATGAAAATATTGGGAAATGAGATGTGCATTAGTTAACAGTGAGGGGTTACTCATAGGAGTAGAAATAACAAATGACTTTTCATCATCAAAGATCTCTCCAGCACGAGCGACAAGTTCACAAAAATTGGGAACTTGCAGAATCACACACAGCCTTTAGGCAGCTCAACAGGTATAAGAGAGTCCTTTCTAAGTGACTGTTGGTCTGAACCTCTTGCAGTCAACTCAGTTGGTTTTGCTTCTTCTAGGTAGCTGCTCTGGGCTCCGTCTTCTCTGCAGCTTGGCTTGTCTACTCTTGTGAGGAAGGGGCCTAATGAAGCTGGTCAGTTTCAGGGACTTCCTGAAGCTAATTTGTTGTTTACCTTCCTTCTTAAGGTGCTTCCCTATAGGAGTGAATGTTTCAATCTCAGAGGAAACTGTAAACAACTTATCTCTATCAGATTCCCTTGCTGTAGGCCTCAGAGGTCATTGCATAAGACGAGGTAGAATGATTACAAGAGTCAAAGGTCGTGGAAGATGGTTGTGAAACAATGTTTTCTGCATATGACAGTCATTCCACACATAAAATCACAGCAACTCTGATTGTATGCCTAAGACCTGCACAAGGTCCACCAGTCAAAATCCCAACATAGCGAGGGCACTTATAAAGCCCCACCACTAGACAAGGAGTTGTTGATAACTGATGGTTACTGGAATAGGAAAGTTCAGTTTCTTCAGAATTGTGACCTCTGATAGGCTGCGTTATGGCCTCTGATAGGCTGTCCGTGCTCCAGTGGATGGTGCTCCAGCACGCACATGCAGGCAACACTCATTGATAGGCTGTCTGTGCTCCAGTGGATGGTGCTCCATCATGCACATGCAGGCAACACTCATTGATAGGCTGTCTGTGCTCCAGTGGATGGTGCTCCATCATGCACATGCAGGCAACACTCATTGATAGGCTGTCCGTGCTCCAGTGAATGGTGCTCCAGCATGCACATGCAGGCAGTGCCTAGTGGACTCATAGACTTATAAAGACGACATAAAGTTGGGAGGGAAATGTGATAAAGGAAAATATGAGTTGGAAGGGAGAGAGTAGAAGGTGATTTGATCAAAACACACATGAAGTTCTCAAAACATTAAGCAATAATTATGAATATAAAATGCCTATTCCGTATATCCATAGCATCACACTCTGACCATATTCAAGTCGTAATCTTCTGGTAAACACTAAACGTCATTGCCTTAATCTTTTAATGAATTGTAGTATGTGGTTGCTGACTACTAAGGTTTGCCATAGAGAAATGTGGACTTGTTATTTTTGTCAGGCAGTATTTGTAGTACAGAGCTGCTCTCAGGCTACGTATAGAAAACACCCTATATAATACATATTATAAGAACAAGTGAGCCTGATCTACAGAGCCACCAGTTTGTTCCTCCTGGCCCATGGAACAGTCGGAAAGTCAATGGTCATTTTTTTAATGTCATATAGAAATATTAATGGTATAACTTGTAATATAATTTGGTTTCCTTAAGACCATATTTGGATTATTATCGATGTGTTTCTTAATATCTTTGAACATATTATAATCGCCTCCCTAACTTGTTAGTAAAGGTTAGTGTAATCTTACTAACAGATGTATGTATGTATGAAGTTTTTTTTTTTTTTTCTGCATGAGGTCACAGCTTTCATTAGCATATTTCAAACTTTGTGGGAATCTTCATACCACATTGCATTCCACATGTGACATGAAAGCCACCTGGAAATGCAGTGCTATGTCTTGTGCTTGCTTTCTTATCAACATAGATGAACTCCTGTGTGTGTTCACTCTCACACGTCCTGAGGTGTGCATCTTATGATCCCACCTAAGTCACTGGGGTTTTATCTTCCAGGTAAGCATTTGGAGCCAAGGTTTACATATACATGAACCAAAAATAGGACATTCTTCAATGGCCACCTTCCTCCATTCACCCTTAATGCATATAATAAGTACATTTTTCTTTAAAATTTGACGTTTTCATTACAAGAATTTCTATAAACTTCTCTCCACTCTATGTTTTTGGGTGAATGTGAGTGCTTTAGACAAATACGTTCCAGGGAATCAGCAAAGGCACTTAGATGTTTGATCATTTGGGAGGTGGCATCTGCTCTTTCAGTGGGTCTGTGCATCCTTAATGTTGGTCTAACGCCAGGCCCTTGCACTGGCTTGTGGGCTGTTCTTGCAAGTGCGTTCTTTCATGGACACAGACTGACGGTGAGCTCATGAACACACTGAACGACCTGGTCTGGTTTGAGAGGAGTGCAAGCTAGAATGTAGAAAAAGATGGACTTTTCTCCATAGATCAATTATTAAGCATGTATACCACACGGGCTACTCTAAGAAACTCAGTAATGAAAGATGAACAGGACTCAGTTGCTACTGCTATGCTTTCTGTTTGTGCAAAAGAAGTTCCACTTCCTGGCTGTTTTTTTTTTGTCTGTTTGACACAAGCTAGAGTCATTAGGGAAATGGGACCTTCACTTGAGAAAAGTCTCCCTATAAGATTAGCCTGTAGGCAAGTCTGTTTGTTTTGTTTTTGTTTGATTGGTGATTTATAAAAGAAAGCTCAACTCACTGTGGACAGCTCTGTCCCTGGGCTGTTGTATAAGGAATCAGGCTAAGCAAACTATGAGAAGAAAGCCAGTGTGCAGCTCCTCTCCATGGCCTGCCTGACAGTCCCTGACTTGAGTTCCTGCCATGACCTTAGAATTGTAAGCTGAATTAAGCCCTTTCCTCCCTGTGTTGCTTTTGACCATGGTGCTTGTCATAGTTAAGACACCTGACATAAGAAACCATCCAGTATTAGCCAATATCAAACACACGTGGGTATGCACTGGCATAGGTACACACAGATACAATAGGATCCTAAGTAATTTGGTTTTGAATTAGTTATTTATTTGTTTCTATGTATATGTGTGTTTCACCTAAAGGTTTGTCTGTGAACTATGTGTTATACTGGTGCCCATAGATCAGATGAGGTTATCAGATCCCCTGGGACTGCAGTTATAGACAGTTGTGGGGGGAATATGGATGCTGGGAACTGAACCTGAGTCCTTTAGAAGAGTAGGCAGTGCTCTTCAGTCTACCCATAAATTATTTTTATTATACACAAATACTCACTGAAAGTAATTATATATATGATATATATATATATATATATATATATATATATATATATACACACACACACACACACACACACATATACACATACACACATATACCATAAGATGATTCTTGTTCAGCTTTAATGTCAGTTGCCTTTGGGGGTTTGTTACATTGAATAGGCTGTCAGAAGAGGTCCTAGGCAGGAAGGGTCTAGTGACTTGGTACTTCAGAGTTGTATTTGACCCTTCATTGTTTATGACATTGGGAAAAAGCACTAGCTATGCAGCTGTTAGGTGGCCTGCACGGTGATGGAGCATCTGGGGAAGCTCAGGTGTGTTTGAAGAACTTCCAGTGTTACGGTGTTGTGATCTGCTTGCTTGGCATTTACCTGAAAGTTCTGTTCAGAGGGTACCATCTTGAGAGAATGAAACCTGTGCTTTGCTCACGTCATGTGTTTGTGACAACTGTGTGTGTACTTTGTGTGTTCATGGACAAGAGTGGGCTGAAGTTCATTGTAGCCAAAGGACGTGTTTCACAAACAGACATGATTGTTTTGGACTCCACAAACATGCACACTTTTTAAGGGAATATTCTTTGTTTGGAACGGAGTTAGGGGTCAACCATTAGCAATAGCTGTGCTTCTCAATGAGAAGACATACTGTGAGTTTCAGATAATTCTAGTGTGACAGCAATTTGTAAGCAATTTCCCAGTTTGCTAAACTCTGACATTAGTAATCCAACAATCGTGCTAATCATCTTTATTTACCCGAAGTTCTGAGTGAACAGAGGCACCCATGTCACAGTCCCGCTGAGTGGGTTAGAATCCACAGTTCCTGTTTAGCAAAGAGCGCTGAAGTGGGTTTCCCTGGGTCACCCTCACTCCACTCTCGTTTTCCCATCCTCTGGGCTCTGTGACGGTGTCTCCTGTGGTTCTCGTCGTTCTTTAGACTACTTCAGCATTCAAGGAAAGACTGTAAATTTCTATCTGTGTTCTCTTCAACTACAGCCATGCACTCCACCCTGTAAAACCTGGGGTCTTTCTTTTAAAGGCTGCAGAAAAGCTGAGACAGACAAACTGTCCTCTACTAAAGGAACTTAAGCCTGAGCTGTGACCCAGGTCACATTTCTGTCTCTATTTTACTCTGGAGATTACTTGTTTGTTTACAGGTCTTCCTGTCACCAGGCTCTAACTTCACCCTGCAGTTGGTGTCAGCAAGGCTTCTGAGTGGACCCTTCTATGGAATACCTACAATTCTCCAGGAAGCAAAGCATGCTGTTCTCTCTGTTCCTGAGGAAGCTGCCAATTCGCAGGTAACTGGCTCTGGCTGTAGTTCTCACAGTCAACCACAAGAGGACAGCACTAACAGGAAGCTCTAAGGTTGTCAAGAATTTATTCATTCATTCAAAATATTTTTATTGAGTTTTTGGGGGACTTTCACCTTGTACTCACCTCCAGTTCTTTCACATCACTCCTTGCCCTTGTGACTCTCCCCCGCCCCCAACAACAACAGCAAAGCAGCCAGATTTGCATTGCCCTTACACTCCACTCTCTGGAGCATTGTCAATGTCCCAGTAACCATCCCCCTAAAGAAAACCGAGTTCTTCTATCATCACATCATCAACTTTGGAGAGCCACACCCCAGTATCCATATCACAATTTTTATTTTATTTTACTTTTCATTGTTTTTGTTAACTCACTCACTTTATATCCCCGCTCATTGTTCCCCTCCCTTCACCCCTTTCTCAATCCTCGCCATCCTCCATCCCCATCTCCTCTGAGCAGGTGCATCCCCCCTGGATAACGGTATCCCCCTACCCTGGCACATTAAGTCTCTGTGACACTAGGCACACTCTCTTTCTCTGAGGCCTGACAAAGCAGCCCAGCTAGAAGAACGTATCCCACGTACAGGCAGCAGCTTTAGGATGCCCTGCTCCAGTTATTCAGGACCCACATGAAAACCAAGCTGCACCTCTGCTACATATGTGCAGGGAGCCCTAGGTCGGATTTTTAAGCGTTCTCTTTTCTAGGCTGTTATGTTTTACTGTGGATACGGGGTGCTTCAGATGTGAGTAGGGCTCATCTCAGAAGTTTCATGTGCCCTTCTTTCTCAGTTTTTCTCAGTTGTGTGTCTTCAGTCATTGATGTCACTGCCAAAGTAGTCTCCTTGCTCTTTCTAGTCATCTGGAGCTCAGATCATGGTCTTCCTCATGGTTTCTGGTGACAGCACAGAACATGAACAAAGCCTTTATTTTTTATGTGCTTTTGTTTTCATCCTCTGTGAGTTGAATGCAGTGGATTTTGATCTTGTTCAGCCCTTTCTCTTCCCCATAAAATCCTCCAAGACCCGTGTCTCTCCCTCCATGGCACTCAATTCCTTACCCTCTTTTTACAATGTATAAACCCACCAAGTCCAGTTGGTGCTCTCTAACATTGGAGGGTGGTTGACCTACCAGGGACAAAAACTGACACAAGACTGGGGATTTTGTTTGTTTTGTTCTGTTTTTAAGATTAACTACTTTTTCAAATTTAAATAGTCCCATGAATATTGAAGGATTTGTTATATAAAATAATTTGTCAATTTTAAATATTAGTTAGAAAATTTATTTGCTTTTTTTAGCTTGTTGAAAGTGTTGTGTTTTTATAAAAAGATAGGGAGAAAAGGAATATGTTTGTTGGATATGTAGTCCAGTGAGGAAAGGGGGTGCCTTTGAGGACCATGCTGAGACCCTTCCCCCTGAGGGACCAGTCACACTATGATGGTAAGCATAGGATAGAGTTTATTCAGGGCATGGGGAAGGGAAGTGAGAGGGCAGTAGAGACAGAGAAGGGGAGAGAGAGGGAGGGGGAGGAGTGTGGGAGGAGAGAGGAGGCCAGCCATGAGCACCATAGAGAGAGAGGGGTGGAAGGTGAGAGAGGACAGAGGGAGAGCAGGAAGGCAGGAGAGCAAGAGAGGGAGGAGGGGGCGAGCAGCCCCTTTATGGTGAGTCAGGCACACCTGTTGCCAGGTAACCAGGTGGGGGGAACTTAGACAAAATGTTACCAGATTGTATTTTGAACGGGTGGGATGTAAGGTGTAGCATGTAAGGTCCCTTTTAAAGGAGTAGTCAGCTAAAGCCAAACATTCCTAAGTGTTAGTGTAAAATCTCTAATACTGGAGCATTTGATGCTAAACAGGTAAAATTATAATGGAACATTTTATACTTTTCATTTCCTAACCATATTCAGGTTTATCTTTATACCTGGGCTTCAGTTTGCCACAGAAAGTCTGTGTTGATGTAGATACGTGCTGGTGACTGTTCTAACCTGAGTCTGCATCTAAGTTAAAAAGATTATTCCCAGTCACTTCCTAGGCTGACAAATCCAAAACAAACAAAAAAAAAAAATAAAAACCACCAACAAAACCTTTTCCTTTTAGGTCCTTTACAGGAAAAAAAATTGCTGTTGGCACAGCATGTGTTTTTCAAGCTGGTCCGAGGCATAACCCTGTCCACGATGAGCCCCAGCAATGAGTTCAAGCCTGGTCTAGCAGGGATTGGTTAGCATGGAGCCGTGGTTCACAGAGATGTGGGCCCGGACCATGGCCGGCCATTAGCACAGGCTCTTCAGTAGCTCCCTCCTGGAGTCTCCTCCACAGGGAATGAATTTGTTCTGTCCCTAAAGTGGAGTCCACAAATATTCAAAACAAGGCCAATAGAGCTGGCACACGCCTTTCACCCCAGTGCTCAGGATCTCTGTGTGACCAGGTCAGTCAATACAATGAATTCCAGGCCCAGGGCTATGGTAAGACCCTGGTTCCAAAAAGAGAAGAAATGTCCTAAAGTTGCCAGTTGCTCTTTGGCTTTTGAGAGCTTCAGAAGTGAAGTGTCCCTCAGAAAACCAGGTTTCCAGATGTACCCCATCAGAATTTTAAAGGGGAACATATGTCTTAATCTTTAACTACTGGTTCAGTGGAGGCCAGATTTCCATTTGCTGAGAGCAGGAGACATAACCTGAGCTGTTCACTCAGATGAGACTGGGAATCAGGCTTTATTCTAAAACACCGATTAGAACTAATTTCAGCTACAAATCACATACCCTGGAAGAGTTACCCATCACACAAAATCTTATTTGATGGTTATTTGAAGGATAGGTGAAGTATAGCTACTTCAAAGGAGCAAATAGAAAAAGAACAAAACAAAAGACACAATTTACCTTTAAGCTTTCTGAGCATACCCCAAATGTCTAATTTAATGAAAGAACTGAAAGACTTAACTGAGGGTCTGCTTTGATGAGGAAGGAAGGAAACAGGTTAAGTCCGTGAGAGGTGAATTTCAGTCTAGACAGATCCGGTTCTGAAAGATTCCCATTGAGCAAGGACACTGAAATGCTATCCAAGAATTGGACATGGCGCTTTATGCCTGACATCCTGGGACATAGTGTTTCATGCTTGTCATCTCGGGACAGGTGCTTCATGCTTGCTAATCCAGCACTCTGGAGGCTGAGGCAGGAAAATTGGAAATTCAGGGTCATCCTTGGCCGTCTGGAAAGTTACTAGCCAGTCTACAGTACATGGAACCTTGCCTGAAGGATAAATTCATTAATTAATATTAATGAATAAATGAAAGACACATAGTCACTACAGATTTTAAAGTAACATAATTTAAATTTTTTTGCTTTTATTTAATTATTATTACATTTATTTTTGTATATTTCATAATTCAAATGATTACTTTTTTTTTTTAGTTTTTTTTTTTTTTTTTGAGACAGGGTTTCTCTGTATAGCCTTGGCTATCCTGGAACTCACTCTGTAGACCAGGCTAGCCTCGAACTCAGAAATCCGCCTGCCTCTGCCTCCCAATTGCTGGGATTAAAGGCGTGTGCCACCACCGCCCGGCCAAATGATTACTTTTTAAAAGAAAGCTTAAAACTATAATCTGAAGTATAGAACACATTGAAATTTCAAATATGAGTTGTTAAGTATTTCTCCTCTGAATATATCTCATCTGGGGGAATAAATTGTAAAATCTAAAGAGGAGTTAGTGTTAATCAGTCTTCAGAGGGCAGGAGAGCTTCACCGGAGTGCATGTCCTCTAAGTATGTCTTTCCTCAGGTTGGATTCGAATCCACTGCTTTCCAACTCATGAACATCACGGCCGGCACAAGCCAAGTCATGGTCTCCAGGAGAGGCACATACGGCAGGCTTTCTGTGGCCTGGACCACGGGATACGCTCCTGGCTCAGAAATTCCTGAGTCTATTGTCATCGGCAACATGACCCCAACCCTGGGTGAGTCGCAGCTCCTCTAGTCCAGCCTGCTGAATATGGAGGTGTGCAATTGAAGCCACCCAAGGTCATCTCTCCTCTCTACTTGAGCGTGTGAGTCCTAATTCAGTGCTCCCAGACTGAAAGCTGTGCTCCTCTGCATAACCACGGTGATACAGGCTCCTTGGTGAAGAGGAGAGGAAATTTTCAATCAGATTGAAGTATTTATATGCCACGCAAAAATAATGACTAAGCCAACAGCTCTGTCAATCCTTAAGAATTTGTTCAAAGTAGTTTTCAGTATCTCATTCAGCCGGCACAGCAATAAAGCAATACAGCATTGTGCTTTGTGCCGGTTACATGTTCTGCATCTCTGACGGCAGCAGTCGCTTCACGTACTTGATCTTTAAATTTATGTCAGTGGCCCTTTAAGGACAAGTAAGGTGTGGGTTTTGGGTGGTGTGACCTCGACCATGGTGTACAGAGCTCACACCAGTCTCCTTTAAAGACCGTTGTCATCAGCTACTCACCTCTGTCGCAGAATTTGTGCAACCCTGCATATTTGTAGTGCTTCCCTGGCAAGTGTTTCTGTAACACTAAGTCTCAAGATTCTGATATAAGAGCTGAGATCCACGTTCCCTCTGTGAGCGTGGGATGATGCTGTTGTCCTAAGTTGCATTAGCTGAGATACTGGATGATAACTTTAGACAGTGAGACTAGAATGAAGACACCAAACACGACACCCCTGTTCGGTCAGCCCCATGGCAGGGCACACTCAGTGTAGAGTGGATTTGTGTGCTCCTTCATTTCGTGGCCCCTCGGCACCAGACTTGCCTCGGGTGGAGCATTTCACAGCCACTGCACAGGGTCTTGGAGCTCATGTATCGGCTGCTGCTGATAGTTATGTTCTTCTTGCCTTGTCCCTTAAGTTTAAGATCTTTTATTATCTTTCTTATCCGCATTCTGCCCCCCTTTACCACACTCACATTATTCTTCTATCTTTTTGGTGATATATCTGTTTATGTGTAATTAATCACAGTCTACATGTAGGAATCTTTTTTTATTGTATATTTTATATATTTACACTTTAGATGTTATCCCCTTTCTCCATTTCCTCCCCCAGAAACCCCTACCCCATCTCCCTCCCCCTGCTTTTACGAAGGTGTGCCCCACCCATCCACCCACTCCCAACTCCCTGTTCTCAAATTGCCCCACACTGGGATATCCAGCCTTCATGGGACCAATGCCCAGCAAGGCCATCCTCCACCACATATACAGCTGAAGCCATGGGTCTCCATGTGTGTTCCCAGGCTGGCTGTTTAGACCCTAGTTCAGTTGGTTGGTATTGTCGCTCTCCCCAGGGGGCTACAAACCCTTTCAGCCCCTTCAGTCCTCTCTCTAACTCCTCCTTTGGGGACCCTGTGATCAGTTCAATGGTTGGCTGTGAGCATCCACCTCTGTATATGTCAGGCTCTGACAGAGCCTCTAAGGAGACAGCTATCTCAAGCTTCTGTCAGTATGCACTTCCTAGCATCCACAATAGTGTCTGAATTTGGTGACTACACATGGGATGGATCCCCAGGTGGGGCAGTCTCCGGATGACCCCTCCTTTAGTCCGTGCTTCACACTTTGTCTCCATATTTCCTTCCATGAGTATTTTGTTACTCCTTCTAAGAAGGACTGAAGCATCCCAACTTTGGTCTTCCTTCTTCATGAGCTTCATGTGGTCTGAAAGTTAGTTGTATCTTGGGTATTGAGAGCTTTTGAGGTAATATCCGCTTATCAGTGAGTACGTACCATGTGTGTCCTTTTGTGATTGGGTTACCTCACTCAGGATGATATTTTCTAGTTCTATCCATTTGCCTAAGAATTTCATGAATTCATTGTTTTTAACAGCTGAGTAATACTCCATTGTGTAAATGTACCACATTTTCTGTATCCATTCCTCTGTTGAGGGACATCTGAGTTGTTTCCAGCTTCTGGCTATCATAAATAAGGCTGCTATGAACATAGTGGAGCATATGTCCTTGTTATATGTTGGAGCATCTTCTGGGTATATGCCCAGGAGTGGTGTAGCTGGGTCCTCAGGTAATGCTATGTCCAATTTTCTGAGGAACCACCAGACTGATGTTCCAGAGTGGTTGTACCAGCTTGCAATCTTAGCAACAATGGAGGAGTGTTCGTCTATATGTTTGTATGTGACTAACTTAATTTAAGAAAATAAAAGAATTTGCAAACAGTAGTTACATGTCTTCAGAAAATTAGAATATTCATTTGATTTTGTATATTAACTTTTAAATACAATGAATAATAAATATAATCCCTAAACTAATGGACTACACTTAACAGTTATAATCCACTTTATTCATCCCATTTTCTTCCAACCTAAAATAAAATACATATATTGTGATATTTTACCTAAATTCCTGTGATACCCGGCTGTTAAAAATCTCTCAATTCAAACCACAGATCAGCACCAAATTTGCAGGAAGTTTGCCTAACATCATGCTAGCCGTTCTCTTCCCATTGCTACATTTGGTAGTTGAGTAGAGGGAGGAGAAGGGAAAAGCCTAGACAAGGGGAAGGGGAGGGTTGAGGGTGGGAGGGAAGAGGAAGGAGAGGGAGGGGAGTAAGCAGGGAGTTAAAAAAAGGGGGGGGGCTGTGTGGTCTCTGGAGATGTCTATAAATGTATTTGCTTCTTGTTCCTGTTATTTAACATCTTATCTTTTGGAACCAAATCAAATTTTAGGAAAGAGGTCATTTCCGCATGAGTTTTAGCAATCCATTCCAGTTTAACAAGTGCAAGGAGGCTGGAGAGATGGCTCAGCAGTTAAGAGCACTGGCTGCTTTTCCAGAGGACCAGGGTTCCATTACCAGCATCCACAAGGTGGCTCACAACTCTGGTCCCAGGGGATCCTATGCTCTGTGTGCCCTCCCCAGACACTGCACACATAAGACGCATGGGCATACAGGAAGGCAAAACACTGATGCGTATAGAATAGAATTTAAACAAACAGAAGCAAGACATGCTAACCTACTTCCTCTACCATTCCTTCTCCAGGGAGCCTTTCTTTTGTTCATGGAGAACAGAGGAAGGCAGTCTTGCTGTGGATGTTTCCCAGCCCTGGCCGGCCAGAGGCGTTCGTCCTTCATCTGTCAGGCCTGAGGAGCAGAGCTGCCGGTGGAGCTCAGCTTAGGTATGGCAAGGGGAAGTTCACCATCTAAGGCAGTGGTCCTCAACCCGAGGGTCGAGAACCCTGGGGGTTGAAGAACCCTTTCACAGGGTTCACGCGTATCAGATCGCCTGCATACCAGATATCCATGTTACAGTTCACGGCAGTAGCACACTTACAGTTATGAAGTAGCAATGAATCTGATTTCATGGTTTGGAGTCACTACAAGAATTCGGACTTGTATTAGTGGTCGAAGCATTATGTAGGTTAAGAACCATTGATAAGGGATCATTTACAATGTGTCAGTGAGACCAAACAGTGGCCTTGGGATTCCTGTGGAGCAGCTCGTAGCCTGGATCCCAGAGAGAGAGTGGGAGAGCTCTGTCAGGAGAGGCCCACGTTCTCTGCCATTGGGAGAGCACACTGTGAACTCCAGCCTCAGAGTGGATGCCTGGGCTCACAGCTTCCCTAATGACACTCCCTCAGTTTTTAAAGGTACTGTCCTCTGAGAAAGAGCTGCAAATGTACAGTTCCCCAAGTCATCAAAACTATGCATGAAGCATCACAGCTAGTGAATGTCGTTACTTGTTGAAATCAGTTCTTCCTTTCTGCTTAATTATATTTAGCATTGTTATTTATCTGCAATAATTGTTTACACAGATTTTGGTATACTTTCAGATAAATAGATTATACCTAAATGCAGCTGACTTTTCTCCTGCTTGCGATGGGATTGGCAAGAATAACAGCAATGGACTAGTGTGTTCAAAACGGTTACATACATGTTTGTGCATGGAGGAATGGTTATCTGTGCAGTCAAATATGCTTTGCTATATCCCCCTTGAAATGATATTGGTCCAAAGAACATATTTTAAGGTGACAAACTTAAATGTCTTTAACCACACCATTAATAACAGATAGGTTTATATTGCGTCCCCTAAACCAGACACTGCTGTAAGCCTGCGCCACACTGCTACCTTTGGTACCAACTGTGTACTTAGCATTGCACGTCTCCTTTTATAAATGGAGCAGGTAGCTGGTGGGTGGTATTCTAGTTAGTTTTCTGTCACTGTGATAAAATAACTTTATTTTATACTACAACTTTCACATCACACCCCACCACAGAGGGAAAAGGAGGCTGGAATGTGGAGGCAGGAGCTGATACAGACACTGGAAGAATGCTGATTCCTTGCTTGCTCTTCATGGCTTACTCAGCTTGCTTTCTTTTACGACCCTGGATCACTGGGGCAGGAGTTGCACTGCTGCCAGTGAGCTGGGACCTCCCTCGTCAATCATCAATCCGGAAAATGTCCCATAGACAATCTGATGGAGGCGTTTTCTCCACTGAGATTCCTCTTTCCCAGTAACTCTGGCTTGTATCAGGTTGACCGATGATTAATCAGGACAGACAGATTATGTGATGTACCCAGTATCACACTCCAAATCAGTATTGGATCTCAGGCTCTCCAGTCACTGTCTCAACTCTTAACTCTATTTGTGTGCTTCTCAGTGGAGACAGATAGACTTGAGGTATCTGCTAAAACATCACACAAGTATATATAATTTATAAGTTTATCATACAATATATAAGTATAATCATATTTATTTATAAATTTTCCATGGTCAGGAGTAGACTAGTATATCACTAGATATAACTTCAGATGTAACTATTATTAAAAATACATAGCTAAGAGATAAGGATAAAGTTTTCAACAAGTGAAGTTTCTAACTCACATTTAAGTTTTAGTTACATTTTTGTGAGAGTGTAGTTTCCTTGCTAAGAGCTGGAAGACACAAGGATTTTGCTCAGAGTACAAAAGAATAGCTCATCTTGGTAGCCATGAGAGAAGGCCAACACTCAGAGTATCACGAGTGTTCTTGTCCTTCTATCCTGGCCACAGACCCACCTGTTTCAGTCTTTCGGACCACCGCTCCTGTGTGACAGGGTATCAGATCCCAGATTCGCACTTTCTCTGAGCTGTGTTAGGCCCTGACCCTGCTGCTGCAGCCTCTGCTTGTATGCTCCTCATGCTTTTCGGTATGAGTGTGTAAATAAGGTTTTATAGAGTATGAGAGAACATGGCATTTTTAACATGATTCTTACATTTTAAGTATAGAAGGGAATTACAATGGTATGGACATGTTAAATTCAGTCCGTGTGTTTTTACTTTTTTCCAGATCAGGTTTCACTACTGCTGAAATTGAACCCCTGGGAGTCTTCCAATTTTCCCCTAGTTCAAGAAATATCACAGTGTCAGAGGATGCACAGACGATCCGAATATGTGTGCAAAGACTGTTTGGGTTTCATGGTGACCTGACTAAAGTCTCCTACGAGACAACTGCAGGAAGCGCCAGGCCTCTGGAGGACTTCGAACCTGTTCAGAAGGGGGAAGTTTTTTTTCAGAGATTCCAAGCTGAGGTTGATTTTGAAATAATCATTATTAATGATCAGCTTCCTGAGACAGAAGAAACATTTTACATTAATCTTACTTCAGTAGAAACTATGGGACCAGGAAAGGCGGGTGTGAGTTGGAGACCTCGTTTAAATCCAGACCTCAGTGCTGCAGTGGTCACCATACTGGACAATGATGACCCGACTGCAGTAGCTGTCTCTGACCCAGTGACAGCAGGAACTGTGGCAGTTAACAGCACTCTCCTTGCCATGGAAACTGGTTCCACCACACACCCTAACAAAAGCAAGATAACCACCATTCCATACACCACGGAGGTGTTTGCCCCTGTTACAGAGACAGCGGGTGTGTCTGCCATCCCTGAGAAACTTGTCACTGCTCACAGTGCCATATCTGAGAAGCCCGACTTGGTCCCGGGAACTGCTCATGCTGCAGTGTATGGAACACTGGGTCTCAGACCCCCCATTGTGTATGTGTCAGAGGAAACGAAGAATAACACACCCAGTACTGCAGACATCCTTATCCAGAGGACAGCTGGGTCCGCAGGCAATGTCAGCGTAACAGTGAAGACTTTTGGTGGAAGATGTGCTCAGAAGGAGCCCAGCATGTGGCCCTTTCAGAATGTCCATGGAGTTGGCAACCTAACATGGGCGACTGAAGAAGAAGACTTCGAAGAACAAATGCTCACCCTCATGTTTGTCAATGGGGAAAGAGAACGTAAAATCGCAGTTCAGATTGTGGATGATGACGAGCCCGAGGGGCAGGAATTCTTCTACGTGTTTCTCACAGACCCTCAAGGTGGAGCACAGATTGTGAGGGGAAAGGACGACACTGGGTTGTCAGCCTCTGCTGTTGTCATTATCACAGGTAATGTAGTACATTATCACAACGTACTGATGGGGATAGTGTGTCAAGATGTAGATTATAGTGTATTTAATATGATCATATGATCTATGACAGTTATTTAAGCTGCTCATCATAATTCATTAAAAATTGCCTTCCTTTCAGATAGACATAGTAGTGCATGCTTTAATTGTGGCATGCAGGAGGCAGATCTGGGCAGGCAGATCTCTTTAAGTTTAAGACCAGCCTGATCTACATAGTGAGTTCCTGATCTACATAGTGAGTTCCAGGCCAGTCAGGGAAACATTGTGAGATACTGTTTAAATAAAAACAATGATGACAATGACAAGAAATAATTGTCTTCCTAAAGAAATGAGTCATCACATGAACTTACGTTGTTTTCAGTCCAGACTACAACTTAACATGTTATAGATGTTACTTAGATAAGAGCCAGATACACAATCTATAAATCTGTAATTTAACAACAGAGAAAAATCCTTAAGTCCACATTATTTTTCTTTTCTTTTTATTTTTATTGCATATTTTATTTATTTTCATTTCAAATATTATCCCCTTTTCCTGTCCCCCCAGAAACTCCCTATCCTCTCCCTCTCCCCCAGCTTTTATGAGGATGCTCCCCCATCCACTGACCCACTCCCACCTCCGTGCCCTGGCATTCCCCTACACTAGGGCGTTGATCCTTCACAGACCAAGGGCCTCTCCTCCCATCGATGCCAGATAAGACCATCCTCTGCTACACATGCATCTGGAGCCATGGGTTCTTCCATGTGTACTCTTTGGTTGGTGATTTATTCCCTGAGAGCTCTGGGGAGAAATTCTGTTTTGGATACCCAAACATATGATTGCTTGTTTTGAAATCATATTCTAAGTTTTTGAGCCACTTCCAGTAATCAATCATAAAGTAAAAGAGTAATTGTCGAGAAATCTTCTGCAAGTTATGAATTACATTAAAATTATCTTTTGTTGGTTTTGACCCAAGATAATTGATAAAATTATTGTACTAGTTGGATACACACTTATGCATGCACATGCATGCGCACGCACACACACACACACACACACACACACACACACACAAACAACACACACACCAAACTGTGTATATATGTGATTTTAGGCATGTGTATGAATGTGTATGATGTACATGTGTATTCATATGTATACACACATACAAACTCACACACTCTATACATTTGTGCTACAGTAGTTCAGAATTTTCTACTGTTTTTTATTTAACACTACTGATGCAGTCGTTGTGTTGTTGCCTCTCTGACCCGTTCTATGTGTGCATATGTCCTATTTGCATGAATTCACATGAATTCACATAGACTTTTAATTATGTAATTTTAAGAGTGCCTCACACATATTGATTTGGTGGTAACTTGCTGTTCACTTCTGAAATAATGCTATATATCATTACACAAAGTAGATTAGTTTATCAATAACTAACTAAAGCTGTAACAAGGCCACTTATGATTGTATTTTATTTTGATTAAATATTTTCTATATTCATATATGTGAGATGTGATTTATGGGTCAATTGTCAAATAACTAAATCAAGCTAACTACCATATTTATCATCTCAAATATTAATGTTTCTGTGGTGAGAACTTCTGAGGTTTATTCTTAGTAACCTCAAAGTATATAACACGATGGTATACACTACTGACATGCCACACACTAGATCTCAGGACTCACTGGTAGGGCTTCCTCGAATTTGTGTTATTTTAGCCATTCAGTCACTACACTGTAATAACTTCCTTTATACTGTTTTCCTATTTCTATTACCCTGCAAATTTTCACTAATTATAATTAACATCATTCTTATTTCAATAGTATATTTAGAGCATAGTAAATTTTAATTCATTTCTGCAATTTTTTTTTTACATTGGCTTAATGTAATCCATATATTGCTATTAAAATTTGTTTGGAATTAATCATCACGCTCACATTCTATGGTTTATATATTTTATTACAGCCATTCAGATGTAACCATAGCTGACGGCCAAAATATTTAGCAATTAGTGTGCCCTATATCAGTCCAATGAAAATAAAATGGTCTCTCAGGTTCCTAGCTCTTCTGAACACAGCTCCATTAGTTACCGTGTAATGATGAGGCTTCGAGTCCTGGTTAGGTGGTGGGTAGAGAGCTCCTTGGTGGTCAGTGGGGAACTATGGTGTTATCAGGAAGGTATCTGGCATGAAACTGCTTCTACATTTATCAGGCAATAGGGCACACCACAGCCTCCTCAAGTGTCAGCTCTATGCTCTCAAGTGTCTGAGCAGTGTGAGACTTTCTGTCACACGAGTAGATGTGTTGGGCTCCTCCTGTATGCCACGCTGCCATGCCTGTCTGTAATATCATGTGATGCAGTGATGTGACGGGCTCCTCCTGTATGCCACGCTGCCATGCCTGTCTGTAATGTCATGTGATGCAGTGATGTGACGGGCTCCTCCTGTATGCCACGCTGCCATGCCTGTCTGTAATATCATGTGATGCAGTGATGTCATGGGCTCTTCCTGTATGCCATGCTGCCATGCCTGTCTGTAATATCATGTGATGTAGCACACCCGAGGCCATCACCGGCCACGTCTACATTGTCTACAGGTTCTTTCTTTTCCTATTCTGCCCAGGTTCCTGTCACACACCTGGCTTGCTCTCTTTATAATATTTCTGTTTTTAGTAGATCTTTAACTCTCCTGATTCCTCTGACAACCAGTCCTCAAAATCTTCTCGTGTTTAGATGTTAGAATCTACTTTAAAAGAAGCCAGATACTAAATGAGTCATTTGGTCTTGGTTCTGAGCACTGGTACATTAGAAATCAAGACTCACCGTACAAAGAAAATGGCTCGAATTATTGTAGATGTGACAAGAGAATTTTAATTTGACTCTGGTCAGTGGCTATTCTATTGCTCTACAAAAGGAAACAGGAAAGTAAACTACCAGGAAAGAATGGAAGCAAAGCTGGGAGAGAACAATTGCCACCAAAGAGGAAAGTGTAGCATCATATTCTAGTTTATGTGTATAAGTACACTGTCACTGTCTTCAGAAAGACACCAGAAGGGGACATCAGATCCCATTACAGATGGTTGTGAGCCACCATGTGGTTGCTAGGAATTGAACTCAGGACCTCTGGAAGAGCAGTCAGTGCTCTTAACCTCTGAGCCATCTCTCCAGTCCATAGCATCATATTCTAATGCTGGGCTAAAACATGATTATAACGATGAACTGATGGAAACCAGAACTCTCAGTCTAGCTGATCAAGAGCACACAGGAGGAGTGAGGACAAACAGGGCCCACCACATGCATGGTGTCCACATTTTCTTACACATCAGAGCTGGGAGGCAGAGCTAGCTGGGAGGCAGAGCTCCTGGTTGCTACTATGTCTCCCCAAGCTGTACAGTTACAGGTTTTCATCTCACTCACCTGCCCCAGTGTTTGCCTCTGGAAACTCTGCCTTTTTGGAACCTCATAAGTTCTGTTCCTGGGCGGCTGATGTAAATTGTTTTTGAGGTTGGTTGCTTTAGGATCATTCCTTCTATGAGAGAGGTTCTCTACCAGTGGGTCACGATTCCCTTGTCAATCCTCTATCTCCAAAGGTATTTACATTACAACTTATAACAGTAGCAAAACTGCAGTTACGAATATCAACAAAAATACCTTTAAGGTTGGGGTCAGCACAGCATGAGGAACTGTGTTAAAGGGTCTCAGCGTTGGGAAGGCTGAGAACCGCTGCTCCAGGATGACTTGGAAAGCCTGACACTCAGAAACAGACAGCACATACAGTGCTTCAGATACTGGCCTAGCCCATGTTCACCCACGTGCTGGTTGGATATGAAATGACTGTATCAGTATGCTGTAGACCCCAGGTTAAATCCTGCTTATGCTTGTGCTTGTGTGTGTGTGTATCTGTGTATGTGTGTGTATATGTGTGTGTATGTGATATATATGTGTGTTTTGTGTATATGTGTGAAAATGTGTATGTGTTGTGTGTCTTTGTGGTGTGTATGTGAGTATGTATATGTGTGCATATGTATACACATATGTATATTGTGTAGTATATACGTATGTGTGAATATGTATGTGTTGTGCATGTATGGGTATGTATATGTTTGCATATGAGTGTGTACATGTGTGTATGTGTGTGCAGTGTGTAAGTATGTGTGTGTGAGTATGAGTATGTGTTGTGCATGTATGTGGTATGTATGT
>JANHMN010000014.1:5990913-6002821 GCA_030674055.1 Rhabdomys pumilio | reverse complement strand
ATGTGTGTGTATTTGATATGTATGTATGTATAGTGCATACGTATGTATGTGTATGTATATGTGTACATATGAATGTGTGTATAGTGTGTATATATTTATATGTTGTAGGTGTGTGTGGTATATATGTGTATGTGTTGTGTGTATATGTGATATGTATGTGTGTAGTGTATATGTATGTATGAGTATGTTTATGTGTATATGCATGTGTGTGGTGTGTGAGTGTGTACTTCCAATGACCACTAAGGAGCCTCTAACACTCAGGATTTGCCTAATCATTTTCTCCTTTTTCCTAGGGCAGGTAAGTAAGTATGTGATATAAACTGTCTACCCATTTAAAGGAAGGTGAATTAATTACGCACTTCATTTACTTGACAAATACTTTTTACTAAAGGCTTGCCATAAGCTGGCTCTTCTTGTGGAACAGCGGACCATAGCCAAGTAAAGAGTTGCTGCTCCATTGGAGCTCGCACTGTGTGCGAATGCACAGCCTTTGAACTAGCAGCCATGGAAAAGGCCAGCTGCTATCAAGTGTGCTGTAGAGTCTCGTCAGAAACATCAGATGTCCAGCCTCGGTGTGAGGGCCTTTGCCTTGTCCTTTTGTATCTCGTTTTATAGCTTGGAGGACTGCTTTTTGCTGAAGAAGAAATGGAAAGGTAGTGGATCTTGGGGAAAGGTGAAATTGGAGGAAGCTAAGAAGAATGGAGGGAGAGAAAACTGTGGTCAGGATATATTTCATGAGAAAGAGAATCTAGTTTCAAGAAAAATTAAATAAGGTTAAAAAAGAGAGAGAAAGAATCACAAGCGCACACACACAGATCACGAGCACACACCATGGATCACGAGCACACACCATGGATCACGAGCACACACTAAGATGTCAAAGTGGTTTCTTCCAGTCTTTGCTTCTTGAGTTGATATCTGCTTTGGCATTATAGTCTGGGAATGTTTTTAGAAAAAAGTTACTAAAAATGAAAGTTCCCACCTTCCATGTGTGACTTCCTCCTTTATACTCTCTGGACTATCAAGATGACTGGCACTGGAGGGTTTATAAGTTCCTGAATGTATTATAGCCCTTCATTTTCCATTCCAGGCAGTGACCTCCATAATGGCATCATAGGCTTCAGCGAAGAGTCCCAACAAGGCCTGGAACTGAGGGAAGGAGCTGATAAGAGCAGTCAGCGCCTAGTAGTCACAAGGCAGGCAAACAGGTATGTGTGTGTCCAAGTGTGGGTGAGTTCACACGTGAAGGGATAGCATCCTGAAATTGTATACAGAACTTAAGCCCCATACCGAATGATGAAGGCAGGGTGAATATTGATAAAGGGAGCCTTCAAGCTAGGTTGACAGTATTGATATATGTATTTTTATCTACAAATGTACTTGCTATTATTAATTGGGGGTGGGTACCCATAGAATGGTATGGGTGGGTCAGAAGACAACTTTCAGTTGTCACTTTTCTTCTCCTATGGGTCTTAGGGATTAAATCCAGATTTTCAGGCTAGGATGGCTAGTGCTTTTACTGGCCAAGCCACCTCACTAGGCTGGGGATGATGTCATTCTCAATCTATTACTTAACACATTGGGTTTTTAGCCATAATATAGGAATGCCCAGAATATTTTGCACACCATCCAAATCAATGTCAGCTAGTCTGGGCCATCTCTTTATCAAGATAACCACTTATGTGACTGTGTATATAATGTGCTCCAGAGGAGACTTGGAACATCAAAGATTTCCTTGCTGCCCAAACTCAGTAGTGAATCTTTGGGAACGTATTACATGTCTTCACTTGCTATGTATGTGCACATATGTATGGATTAAAACATAAGGGCCTACTCTGTAAAAATGTAGGACATCTTTGGGTTTTAAATATTACAATTATATCTGTTTTTAGGAGTAGTGTGTTCCTCTAGAGAAATTATTGTTAAAAGACAAATAATACCCATTTTCTTGAGGTCTGAGATTCTCTACTATTTATTTGCACATTTTGTTACATTAGACAGAAAGAATTTGACTCAACTTTCCTCCTCAGTGTCAGCTCATTGCTGCACAATGTGTAGTTAGAGAACGCTGTGGAGACCATGAATCTTTTAGTGGTCTTATTTGCTGCAGGAAGTGCAGCTCTTGTTCACCATTGTCAGTCATATGGTAAGTGCTGCCCCCCTGTGGAGGAGCAGGGAAGGCGCATATACCTGCCAGGCACAGTGCTTCTTCCTTCACTACATTTCATGGATTTATTTTATTTTATTTTATTTTATCTTATTTTATTTTATTTTTGTGCACAGGGCCTTTGAAGAAGTCCAGGTCTTTTGGCGAGTCACACTTAACCAAACAGCCACCATTCTCCAGGAGAAGGGGCTAAACTTAACAGATGAACTCCGGTTTGTGGCAGGGGTCACAACTTGCACAGCAGGTCAAATCCGATGCTTTATCTACCTTGAGCTTAATTCCAAGAACGTAAGTGCTGTGAGCTGCTAAGCAGTTGTTTAGAATTACTCACCTCTGAGAGTCGTGATCGAAACTTACTATGTTGTGATTGTCTTGCCATGATGTCTAAACCTCTTTCTTAGACCAAAGATTTAGATGTAAAATTTATGCCATCATAAATTTTTATTGAGTGTTTTCTTTTCTTGCCAGGTCTAGGGTTTGGCCCAGCTGCTTACTGTGTGCCAGCTATATTAATTTCTTTAACAACTTCAATTATTTACAGCTGTGTTCTTATATTCATAAACAGTTTTTCTATTTATACATGAAAGATCTTGGTCTTATGTATTCTTGTAGTATAGTTTTGATTTATAAAAGAGGCACAGAGACTCCTTTTGGTAGATCCTCAGGTAAATGAGCTGTGAGTGGCTCAGGGACACAGACCCTGGGCCCACTGCCAGGACAGTCTGCATCATTCAAATGGGATTTCTCACAGTGACCCACCTGAGCTGATAGGGTGCTTGATAATCACGTGGGTATGACTCTGTGACCATCTAAGGTACACTCAGTATTATTTAATTTTTGCTGCACATTTATTAAATCAAAATATCTAATAAATACCTGTCCACCAGATTCTGAAATGAATGTTGAAGCATAACGGCTTATTTGCATGAGCCACAAATGTCACTCAGCAGAGAATGCATTCAGATTCACTTGCCTCAAAACTGTTCATGACACTAAGCCCACTTGAAAATAACATCATTGTAGGTTTCAATTTTTTAAAATATTTTTCTCTTTATTTTTTCAGCTTTTGAGAATTGCCATAATAATTATACTAATGCCTTCTAAGGTGGTTTCTTTACATATTTTCATATTTTGTGGAATTTTTCTTCTGAAAGCAGAAGGGACCACCTGTCATTGGTCACCGAGGCTCACATGCCCTTGGTAATTGCTGTGTTGCTTTTGTTGAGTTGTGAGACCTTGTTCCTGTCCCTAGATGTTTCTGAGAATACAGTTCACGCACACTAAAGCATTTTTATTAACTCATGCCTTCAAGGATAATTTTCTCAGTACCCTGGTTACAACACTGCAGTGCCAGCTGCACAGAGGTCCTATTAGAACCTCAGCAGATGTGAGGCTGCTGCTGTGGCCTCCTCGTTTCTGGGAGGGCAACCTGGATGAGGTGGGAGAATGGTCTGCCTTCCTTAGCCTCAGTGGTCTCTGGTGGTAGAAAAGAGCTGCTGGCCTTATTTCTGCTTCGTTTGTTTGCGGTTCACGGGTGCTAATCATGTATTCCAATTTTTGATGCCACTCTTGGTTTTCCTAGAAATAAGTCTGCATATGCAGTTCTTAATATTAAGCTCTAACTACTTAAATGCAGAAAGGACAGTGATGACCCACATTTTAACTTTGTTATTGACAATAGATTTTCCTCTCATATGCCATACAGTAAATGCAGCCTCTCCTCCCTCTGGTCCTCCCTCTGGTCCTCCAGCTCCTCCAGCTCCTCTCCCCCAGTGATCACTTTTGTCTCCCATTAGAAAACAAACAGGCTTCTAAGAGAAAATAATATCATATAATAAATTCAAATAATATAATAATATAAAAGAACAAAAACTAACATATCAGAATAGGACAAAACAAACAAGAAAAGGAGCCTAAGAAAAGACACAAGAAACAGATGTAAACACAGACACCCAATCATTTTCACACTCAGGCATAAAACTGGACGATATAATATATACCCAAAGGGCCTATAGCATAAAAAGTGGGGTGAAAAACACTGCTGCTGGGTGCACAGCCTACTCTTAAGAGTAGTTTGTTTCCCCAGTGAAAGTCCTTGGGCAAAATTACATTTTCATTTGCAAGTGGTTACCAATCAGAGATAGCTTCTGGGTTAAAAATGGGCCATGTGTCTACTTCTTCTTTCAGCTCTAAGAGCCTATCCGTACAAATCCACACTGGCCCTGCACAATCTGCCCAGTCTCTGTGAGTTCATACGTGTGTCAATTCTGTCAATTTAGAAGGCCTCATATTTGCCTGTCCTCCATCCCTGCTAGTTATTAAGATCTTTCAGCCTCCTCTTCTGCAGGCTCCCTGATTCCTAAGGGGAGGGATTTGATGGAAATATCTTATTTAGCATGTCCTGAGGTCTTTCACTCCCTGAATATTGTCTGGCTGTAGGCTATTTAGTTTTAGGTTTCTGGTCACCTGAGCAGTGTTGGAATGGGCTTCATTTCTTGGACTGGTCCTTAAGTTCAATCAGATATTTGCTAGTTGCTCCCACGAGCTTTTGGCCACCATTGGACTAGTATCATCTTGCAGGAAAGACAGCCTTGTAGAGCAGAGGGTTTGTGGCTGGGATGGTGTTTACCTGTCTGCTTTGGTAGTGTGCAGAGTACCGGCCTATACCAAACACACCAGAACACAAGAGTGAAGGCTATATAGGCACCACCCTGACTTCTCCATGTACAATGAGTTGTGTGGGTGTTGTCCTCAACAATGGGACTTTGTCATCAGTTTGTGGAGAGCATCCTACAATCTTGATAACAGTCTTGGCTATTTGGGGGTTTCTATTGGACCCCTTTGGTCACCTATTCAATTAGATATAAAACATTCCTGGTACTGTAAGCTTCATTTGGTCTCAAGAGATCTCCATTCGAGCTCTGTCTACCTTATTATTTGGTGATTTTTATTTAGATTGCCTTCATATATGCATATATGTATTGCAGCATTAGGAAGGTTGAGAACCACTGGTCTAGCTAGAGGAAGTCCACAAAGATTGGATTTCAGTAGTTTCAGATAGGTAAGAAAGATACCTCACTTTCAAATATTATACCTCCATTGTCTCTCCAGCTGTTAAACAATAAGTCATAGACAAGGACAGCATATTTTTATGTCAGTCAAGGAAAATGTAAAACAGGAAGGAGCTGAGAGTAGAGACACAGATCTTTAATCTTGGCACTCCAGAGGCTGGAGCACAAAGAACACACATCTGAGGTCAGCCTGCGCTGTTAGACCATATCTCAAAAGTAAAGGAGGAGAATGTGTTTGTCTTTTTAAAAAAATGAAAACATGTACTACAATCTTCTATGCATTTTCACAGACTATGTTTGATTGTTTAGCAAGGATTTGGCTTCTCAAGTTTGGATTTCTTCTATTTCTTATAAACTAAAGGCTAGCTGTATATGCCAGAAAACACAGAAGCCAAAATTTTCTATTTTATTTTATTTTATTTTATTTTATTTTATTTTATTTTATTTTATTTTATTTTTGCAGTGAGGTTTAAGAGTCTGTGTGGATGTGCCAGCAGAGCAATATAATTAGTCCCAACCTTTTGGCCTAAGAACTGTCTTTAGTTATTGCCAGAGAAATGGTTTAAATTATACAGAGATTGCTTAGCAGTCCATGTGGTAGGCTTTAGCTCTGATGACAGAAGACCTTGGTTCAAATCTTAGTTCATACTCTAATTAATTAGGTAATAAGGAGGTTAATAATAGGGCTATTAGGAAGATTCAATGTGATGATAACAAATGAAGATTATTAGTTCAGTTCTTGGCAAGGAATTGTTTGATCCTAAGAGATGATTGATAGTGTTTTTACTAAGAAGGGATGGGCCTGGAGCCCGAGGGGCTTCTGTAGTAGATGTATCAACACTAATGGAGGTTTATAAATATTCCACACACACACACACACACACACACACACACACACACACACAGAGGGAGAGAGAGAGAGAGAGAGAGAGAGAGAGAGAGAGAGAGAGAGAGAGAACACATCTGTGTGCAGAGTGACATGACAATTCAAAGTGGTGTCTTCCTTGGTCCAGTTTCTTGATCCTCAACTTTAAAACATTTAATTCTATTTTTCCCTTTGTCAGCTGCATAATTATTTTCTTTCATTTTCACATTATGAAGA
Source organism: Rhabdomys pumilio (assembly GCA_030674055.1). Classification (NCBI taxonomy): domain Eukaryota; kingdom Metazoa; phylum Chordata; class Mammalia; order Rodentia; family Muridae; genus Rhabdomys; species Rhabdomys pumilio. Next base: position 5,996,481 of record JANHMN010000014.1, on the reverse strand, counting down.
ATTTAACTGACTTACCTCAACAAATTCTTAGGTTAGAATTCATCTTTCAAATTTCAGTCAACTCACCCTTTCTCTGATGATTTATCTCATAGATCTATGTTAACAAAACATATAAAATAAGAATTAATTTAGGAATAGAGTATTTGGTTTTATTGTCAACTTGACACAAAGTAGAATCGTGTTAGAAGGAAGTCTCAATGAGGAATTTTCTACAATAAGTTGGCATTAGGTGTGCCTGTGAGCATTTTCTTAATTGGGTTAACTGAGGCAGGAAGAACTTCCTGGAATATGAGCAGCACCATTTTATAGGTTGTTCTCTAAATGGAATAAAGAAGAGAGAAGGCTCTAAGACCTAGCATGCATGCGCTAATTCATACTCTGTGCTCCTAACTGTGGATGTAATGTCAATAATTGCTTCAACTTCTTACCTCCCTGAGTTACTTACAGTGATAGATTGTAATTTGGAATTGTGAGCCAAATAACCTATTTAAGTTGCTTTAGTCAGATTAATTTGTTACAACAGAAAAAGAAACTAAGCACATTAAGGAGTGCTCTTAACCAAATCTATTTTAAAGTGAAGCATTTAGACAGTGGCGAAAATATCCTTTAGAAAAATATTTAGGTAAAATATGTTTTGGTTTTACTTTTCTGCTTCTGAGCAGTTCCGACTCCTGAGAGAGGAATTTTCTTCTAGTTAGAGCAATAGTCCACCCTAAAGTACAAATGCCCCAGCAGGAGAGGGTCCCACAGCAGTTACATGTGCAATGGGTTCACGTGAGGTCTCCCATCATGTTTAGGAGTCTGGAGATGTTCAGATATGATCTTTAAATCTTATTCCTCAATAGACTTCAGGCACATTGTCTGAGTAGAGCATTTCTTTGCCTGACTGCAAGATTCGTTTTGTTTCTAGTCTAATTATATGTAGGCACCCATCTGTACACTATTCAATTTTTAGATAGTTCTTTACTTAGGTCAGAACATGTTCTTTTGATGGTAAGTGGTTATAAGTAATGTTCTAATCATCATCACAATGAGAAGGAATATTTTACTGGAAAATAAAGACAAGAGTGTCTATTGAAATTTAATATTCCAAAATCCTCACTTCAAAGAGACTATTGTGAATTGAAGCCCCAGGGCCATTATGGAATATTAGCTCTTGAATACAGCTGCCCTTGCTTTCCCCAATGCTTCAGCTTCCTGCTTCTGCCAACTATAGTTTCTCATAGTGGAAAGAATACACTTATCTCCACATTCTAACACTTATGGACAGTGTGTTGGGAAAAGTAAAGAATTTTATATGCTGTTGGATAGCTAAACACATTTTTTTAAACTTTGAAAATGAGATTAAGAACATTTAATGTGCGACTAGGATGGAGCTTTTCTGGATCATATAGAAGGATTTGTTGTTTTGTTTCACTTTCATTCAAATTACACAAAAACAAATGATGGATTAGGCTCTTGCTGGCAGATAAAAATATGCCTAATGTACCATTAGACAATGACACATGCAGTTGAAAACACATCAAGTCACTTTAACAGAATATGCCAAGTTGCTAACAACACGGTTAAACATTTCAGATTTTTCTCTGTAAGAGTAAGTCATTTGTAAAAACAGATGATTGACAATGTGTTATAAAAAGCAATTCAGGCTTTGGAAAATCAGTGGTTTCAGGGAGAAAACAAGAGTGCAGCATGAACAGTTAATTTTGATTTAATACAATGTTATTTGAAAATTATATGAAATTTCAGAACTTGCTATCAATATATCCTCATATTTGTTTAAAACTTAAGCACTCTTTAACGAAATTGGGGGCTGAGGTTGTAACTTAGATGACAGAGTATTTGCCTAACACAAACAAAGCCTTGGGTTTGATGCCTTAAGGCACACAAGCAGGAAGTATTGGCACATAGCCGATCCTATCCTTTGAAAGGTAGACCAGATGGAGCTTCGGGAAATTCAAGGTTATCTTTGAATACACACTGAGTTTAAGGACAGTCTGTGCTACATGAGATCCTGTCTCAAAAGAAACAATAAATAAATATATCTTATGAAGTTCAATTCTCTCCTACCCCTTTTTTCTTACAACCCACAGTGTCTTCACTCTTCCCTGGTTTCTACCTGATATCAGTGTTGAAAAAACTGCTATAATGTGTGATGTTTTGTTTAAGCTTTGAATATTTATCTGAATATTTATCTAAACATTTTTGACCATGTGGAGTAAACATTATGTCATTTTTATTTTTATACTTAAGGTATCATATATGTACATCTAATTATGAAATCTTTATGAATCCTGATGTTATCTCTTGTTGCCATATTTGACATCTACATATATTGAAAATATCTGAATAGTTTATTGCTTTCATCAATTTTTAATCAGCTGTTTGTGTGGATACATTTATTTATTCATCATTTGCTTATTGAGTTTAGGAATATTGTCTTTGGACCTTGTCTTAGTCACTTTCTATTGCTGTGAAGGATACTATGATCAAGACAACTCTTATAAAATATAGCATTTAATTGGGGCGCTTGCTTACAGTTTCAGAGATGTAGTCTATTATTATCATGGCAGGGAGCATGGCAGCATGCATGGCACTGGAGCAGTTGATGAGAGCTACATACTGATCCATAGTCAGAAAGAGAAAGCCTAGGCATAGAATCAGCTTTTGAAACCTCAAAAGCCACCCCCCAGTGACACATTTCCTCCAACAAAGCCACAGATACTTCAATAAGGTCACACCTCCTAATCCTTCTAATCCTCTCAAATAGTGCTACTTCCTGGTGACTAAACATTCAAATATATGAGCCCATTGAGACCATTCTTATTCAAACTATCACAGACATTTATCCTTCAGAGAGAAGCCCACTATAAGAAAATGAAGTTTTAAAGAAGTGAAAAAAAAAGACTAATTGCCATAGTGATTTAATGTAAAAATTTAGTTCTGTAATTATATAAAATGTTTTCTTAACTATATATTTGTTTCTGTTAAACATGCTTTTAATTGAAATAGAATTATGTCACTTTCCACCTTCCTTCCCTTCCTCCATCCCCTTCTAGGTACCTTTCCTCCCTCCAACTCCTCTTTTATTTATTTATTTATTTGTTTGTTTGTTTGTTTATTTATTTATTTTTTATTGGATATTATATTTACATTTCAGATTTTATCTTCTTACTACATTCCCACCACCACCCAGGAACCCCCTGTCCCTTCCCCCCTTCTCTTGCTTCTATGAAGATGTGCCCCCACCTACCTCCAACTCCTCTTATGTTCCCATCAATTCTCAAGTTGACAGCCTCTGTTTTCATTGATTATTATTGTTATATGCATATGTACACACAGATACATATATAAAGTATACATGTGTATATTCATTTCTGTAATGCTGTAGATGAACTGTAGCCTGGCTTAGTGGTAGAAATATATAAAAACAGGAGTATATTTGTAATAGTTAAGTCTTTCTTTTCCTCACTATCAGGTGCGTCAAGTTGAGATGCCTTTCTTTGTGGAGCTGTATGACGTCACTGCTGGGGCAGCTATAAACAGCAGCGCCAGGTTTGCTCGGATTAAAGTTTCCAAGAGTGATGACCCTCAGAGCCTTGTCTCCTTTTCTGTGGGTTCTCGGCTGGCAGTGGCTCACAAGAAGGCTACTTTGATCAGTTTGCAGGTGGCCAGAGATTCTGGGACAGGAGTGATGATGTCTGTTAACTTTAGTACCCAGGTAGGCTTGCAAAGTATAGTCATGTATGAGCCATATATGCTGAGACTATAATGAAATAGTAATCTAAACAGTGTTTTCTGATGATATGATGATCACTGGCTACTGGTGTGTTATATTGTCTTCTCCTTACATCACCTAGCCTGTCCTTCGTCACTAAGAGGTGGTGCTTTAAAATTACAGGCTTTCTGTTTTGATTGCTCTGCCTACCCATTCTTTCATATGGTGTCCAGTGAAAGCCTGGCTGGGTTTATGATGGTGTAAAGAAGCAGGTGAGCACACGAAGAGAGCAGATCCTACACTCTCATGTACCTTTTCAACACCACTGGGTTTACTTTGATTCATCAGCAAAATTCTAATACAGCAAAAAAATAATGTTATCTATTCTGCTTAAAGCATGGTTGTTGAGATTATAGCTCTCTGTTGTTTTCCCCATTACTTCTGTCTTTCCTCTTTAACACCATTGGCTGCTTCAAACAAATCCACCATTTTATACACACAATAAAGCATACGTAAGCCTAGTGTGATAGAGTCAGGCAATAGGAGGCTAGATTTAGAATCATGGGTGGAAGCTGCCCCATAAACCTGCCAGGCAGAGTTCAGATAACAGCAGATACAATTCTCTGCTGTGTGGACCACTAAAAATAAACTTCATTTTGTATAGTGTTATAGTATGACAAACAAGAAGAAACATTTTTATTCATAATAGATTTTAGTATTCTGTTTAGCATGTTTATGATACGAAAATAAATGGTGAAAGTTTGTGTTTCATGCTCACACTTCACTCATGAAGTATTATCACTATCAGGTCACGTGTTTATAGAAGAAGGGGAACCAGAGAAGCAAAACATACAATGAGGATATTGGAGGCACTTTAATGAACAAATTCACATGCCCACATGAGAGACTTGAAGAGTCCACAGATGGATATTTGTATCTATGCAGACATCCTTGTTATTCCCATTACTAGACACAGTACCCCGTGATCACAGACTCAGGGCTGTGGTGCCAACACCATTGTCACAGTTTTTACATGGAAGTGAAGGCTGGAATTAGAGACTTTTCCTGTAGATGGGGATTTTGTCTCTGGAAGGACACAGATATGCCTTTCCTACTGAGTTCAACTACAGACCCTGGGAATTACACAAAACAATATTAGGAGACTCTGAAACTAGAGGGGGAACAATGAGCTGGGGACTTGGACACACATGGCACATAGAAAGACAAGTTCCCCAGCTCCCTTTTTACCTTATATCCAAGGTTTTGAGCTGAAGAACTTGCCATATGGATTCAGTAATGGAGGAAAAGAGTTTTAAAAAAAGTGTACAGATGGGCTGTCTGTAGTGCAAGGCACAAAATTCCACATACAGATATAATGTCTGTAATGTGATTAGTGGGAAACCCTGCATAGATGTGATGTCTGTAGTGCAAATAACATAATTCCTCATACAAATATAATGTGTACAATGCAAGGATCACGGTACCCCATACAGATATGTATTCTGTAGTGCAAGGGGCAGGGAGGGACAGATAAGCAAGTAAGGAAGCTTTTAGATGAAATCTTTTGTATTCTCTGGTCAAACTTTCCAGAAAAACTTTACTCAATATTATCCATGTCAGCCAGGGTGCTGGGGGGTGGGAGGTTGGGAATGGAGAGAGAGAGAGGGAGGAAAGGGGAGAGAGAAAGAAAAAAAGAAAGAGAATATAGATTTGTATCCTTTCCAGGAACCTTGGTCTCTGCACGCCAGGTCAGAGGACCTAGTGGAGAGTTAGGCCTCTGTTCACTGTCTAAGGTGTTCAGCATTGGTGCAGTGCTAGTGGAGAGCACTGGGTGGCAGTGGTCAGCGTTG
>JANHMN010000014.1:5964699-5990903 GCA_030674055.1 Rhabdomys pumilio | reverse complement strand
AGCGTTGGTGCAGTGCTAGTGGAGAGCACTGGGTGGCAGTGGTCAGCATTGGTGCAGTGCTAGTGGAGAGCACTGGGTGGTAACGAAGAGGCTCTCAGAGGAGAGATCTGTAGAGATGAGGTTATTGACATGATCTCACTCCACCTAATGATAAAGAAGGCTCTCCTTCCCTCTACTTTAGAACCTAGTTAGGAAAACTGAACTTTCCCTGTCAGGAGTAACATTGCCCTTTTTTAGTCACAGCAGTGTCAAAATAAGCCAGTAAACAAATAAACAAACGATAACCTGAGTCTTATGAGGTAAGATATGTGTCAAACGATAACCTGAGTCTTATGAGGTAAGATACATGTCCATGTAGCAGTCAACAGTGTCTCATCAAGTGTGGAATGATCTAAAATGGAATGGAAAACAATAACAAGTAGATTTCAGCACTAAGATGAGCTCAATATGAGAAATAGTAAAATTTTAACACAGCCGCACAACACGCTTTAATCAGCAGTTAAAAAAGTGAAAGAAACAAATTGTCTCAATAGAAAAGATGAACTCTTAGGCAGTAAGGGATATAAAGAATAGCAAACAGGAATTTTACGTGTAGACACACACTAACTAAAATAGCCCAGACAACCGCAGGAACAGAACAAAGAGAAAGGAAACAACTGTCTTACAGATAGTATGATGGTTCCCTGAACCGCGTCAGCAGAGAGACTGAGAACTAACAAAGCTGGCTTAGGGACCTACATAGCTGCAACAACAAAAGGTAACATTATGACTCCAGAGTCCTGAAAGAAATAAGAAAGAGATAGGAATTGAAGAAAAAGTATTTGAAAGAATAGTGATTGAATTTTTTTTCTATTCCACAAAGCTTATTAGAATATTTAGTTCAAGAAACGAAAACAATCCACAGGCAAAATAAATAAGAAAAAGAAAACCCTTTATTAAGGTGCTGTAATTATTGATTGTCTTCTTGTTGTGACAGAATACCAGACAAAAGCAATGTCATAATGGAAACATTTGTGTTGGTTCACACTTTTTTTTTTATTGGATATTTTATTTACATTACAGATACCAACCCCTTTCCCCATTTCCCCTCCCTAGAAAATCCCTATCCCGTGCCCCCTTTTCCATTTTGCTTTTATAGATTTTTTAAAATGTTAATCAAAGACTTTATAAGTATGGTAATGCTCAATCAGAGGTGTAACCTAATACCCAACCTAGCTATGTAAACTATCTTTGACTGGTAGAGACATGTGAACTTCTGCCTCCATGCCCCCTCTCTCTTTCTCTTTTTCTCTCTCATTACCTAGCTTCTCATCTACTTCATCTTCTCCTCTCCTTACTCCATCTTTTCCTCTCGGTGCTCCTTCCCCCTTAGCTCCTCCTACATATTACCCTTCCTGTTAAAATAAAACTTTTCTCACAAAATACAATTAGAGCATAATTATTCCTATTTGTACCAGTGAGGTACAAGATAGTCTTAATGTGATTCATCATGGCAGTGAAGCGAACAAGTCTGAGGCAGTGCTCAGGAAGCAGAGAGAGATGAGTCAGATGTGCACCCAGCTTTCCACTTTCATTCAGTCCAGGACTCCAGATCCTAGATTGTCAGTGTGTACACTTATAGTGGGTTAACCTCAGTTAACTTAATCCAAATGATCCCTGACTGGCCGACTCAGAGGTCTTTTGCGGTCCTGCTTGTTTCTCAGCAGCCGCCATGCTCCCCACTAGAAGTGGCCAGAGGTCAAGAGCAGTGCAGTGCTCCCACTGCTCGGCTAAGACCGCAGCTGCAGCCAGCCAGAAGCACCGGCCCTGGTGGCTAGCTCTGCCAATCCACCATGCTGTCCACAGTGTCTTTTTGAGCCCAGACCATCCCGCTATGACCGCGGTACCTGGTAGAAATGAGACTCTTAATGCTTAAAGATAATCCAATACTTAAATATTTGGAGATGCTCAATTAACAAGATGCCCACACGATCAGCATTGTTACCCAATACCTAACGTTAAATATAAATTGTTACCTATGACTGCTCTTTATCCATCCATAGATCTCCATGGCTGCTACCTCTCTCCTCTCTCTTGATAGCTCCTCCTCTTCTTTTCCTTCTCTCTCTTCACTCCTGCAACATTAGCTCCTCCCCAGTTACCGAGCTTATTACAAATAATATAGCAGTAGCAGGAAATTATCCTGCTACAGAGGCCTGTCTCTTCCACGGTTCTAGATCCCGTGAGGCTGATGATACTAACCATAACAGTACACTATGAAAGAGAAATTATGACATTCTCAGGAGAACAGTAAACCTTCCTTACCAATATGCTCACAGTGAAAGAACACCTTGAAAGAAAGTTCTGTAAATTCGAATTCAGTGATGAGAAGAATGGGCTTTATGATCATGGAAGAAAGAATACAGTAAGCAAAACCGGAGTGGTGCATCGCAACATTGCACTAGAGCACATGTCTATATAAGATGTTCAGCGTGCCACAGGGAGTTTATCTGAACCTTCAGAATGGCTGACATAAAATCGGTAACAATACCTAATACTGGCAAGAACTCAGAGACTAGCTAATTTGTTTATTGCTGGTGGCGATGTGAAATGATATAACCATCTGGAAGATATTTCGTTAGTTTCTTAAATAACTATACATGAATTATACAGGTCCATGCAATAACTGTCTTGTCCAGTTATTTGAATGCAAGCTTATTAATCAGACAGAAATCTCTACATGAATGTCTATTGTAGCTTATTATAATAAAACTGTACATCAGTTGGCAAAAAACTGGATGAGCTGTGGACTCCTACTAAGTGTGGTAAGGAACAAGTCATCAAGATACATATCAAGTGGTGTAGTTTTCTAATGATCATGTTAAATAAAAAAGTCTCCAAAGTTATAGGGTGAAAGATTCCATTCACATATGAAAATCACAACATCACAGAAATGCAGACACACATTAAATCAAAAAGGTCAGTTTAAAATCAGAAACCATGACAGAAGGGTCAAGGACACCAGGAGAATATGGCCCACAGAATCAACTAAGTGAGGCTTATAGAGGCTTCCAGAAACCCAAGAGGCAATCACAGCACCTGCATGAGTCTGAGCTAGGTCCTAGACACACGTGCTGTCTTAGTTAGGGTTTTACTGCTGTGAATAGACACCATGACCAAAGCAATTCTTATAAGGACAACATTTAATTGGGGCTGGCTTATGGGTTCAGAGGTTCAGTCTATTATCAAGGTGGAATCATGGAACATTCCAGGCAGACATGGGCTGGAGGAACTGAAAGTTCCACCTCTTCTTCTAAAGGCAGCAGGAGAAGACTGGCTTCCAAGGAGCTAGGATGAGGGTCTGAAAGCCCACGCCCACATTGACACTTTTTCCAACAAGGCCACACCTCCTAATAGTGCCACTCCCTGGGTCAACCATATTTAAACCATCACATGTGCTGTGGTCATTTAGCTTGGGGTTTTTGTGGAACCCCCAACTGTAGAAACAGGGCTATCTTAACTCTTTCACCTGGTCATGGGACCCTCTTCTTTCCTGCTGGGTTGCCTCACACAGCCATGATATGAAGGTTTGTGCCAGTCTTATTGCACTTTGTTCTGATGTATTCAGGTGATATGCCAGGGAGGCCTGCTCTTTTCTGATGTGAAATGGAGGACTGGTGGATCTGAGGAGAGAGGGAGTATGTGGGGGAACTGGGAAGAGTGGAGGATGGATGGGCTGGGGTGGGAACTGAGAGCAGTGGAGGGAGGGGAGGCTGTCATCGGGATATATTGTATAAGAGAACAATAATATAAAAAAATAGAAAACAAACAAGCAAATCACAAATCCTGGTTTCACTTCTCAGATAGATTTGTAATTTGTTCTTGCTTCCCTGCCCCTGAATTACTTGCTTAGAACATAAGAATATACAACAGTGTTTTCCATGTACACAATTACCAGAGCTTTAGTGAAACTGCTTTCATCCATTTGTATCATGCTGTCATTAAGAAAGAATTTCTGGCCTTTGTTACTTGAACTAATGAAACTATCACTTACTCTGTTATACTTCATTGAATGAGTCTACAGTTGACCGTGTTTAAATATTGTCACTTGACGCTGTCATATGTCATAACTCAGAGCAAACACTGAAGGAGAGTCACGCTCCTTTGTGTGTCTGTTCTAAGTCAGTATCTTCAGTGGAGTGTCTAGGAGACACGACAGACTGTGTGTGTCATAAGTAACACTTTCCTGGTTTCCCACCATCTACATAGTAACTACTCCATCCAGGCCAGTGTAGATTTAAAAACTAAATCTCAAATGTTTGATTTTACCAAATGAAGACTCAGGAGTCAGATGCTATTGTGAAAGCCTGCTAGCTCAGAGGCAGAGAAAGCACCCGGCTGACCTTCCTACTCCAGTGACATCCAGAAGGAAGAGACTGTTTCTCCTTCTCCACACTGTCTTAAATAGCCCTCAACTCAGAGTTGTTCTGTTCACTTCTGTTTGCTCACCTCTTTCCTGTTGTTGACTTTTTATGTAGCACTTTGATTAAAGCTATGTGCCCGGCTAAATCACACCACAAATACTTGTTTACAATAAACAGAAAAGGATCAAAGGCCAAACCACAGTTAGAAACGTATTCCCACAGTTCACAATGTCCAGGTTCACAGTGTGATCAAATATCTTGTAATAGTTAAGTAATTAGATACTGTCCTCAGTCCTCATGTTCCTCTCAGCCCTGCTGAATATATCAGAAGATCCTAGTAACTGCAGTCACACTGCTCCATTCAGAGCCTTTCTACCTCTGTATCCCTTGCCTGAATTGTCTCAGAGCCTTGTGTCTCTTCTTCCTGCCTCTGTGCTTAGTCCAACTAGAGATTAGCATGCATATTCCACAGAGCATTCCTGGAATTCTTAATAAAACGGTCCACTCTCCTATTTCTATTCTGCAGTTTCTAGTGACAGTTCAAATTATGGCCACACATGCCAGACCCCATCCACTCCTCGAGTCAGGGTCTGACATTGTCCCTTCTATTCGCACCGACCTTTGAGTTATTTCCATCAGTTTGTAGGTTGTTCTCTTCATGGGGCCTTTTAACTTGTTCCCATTGCCTAGACTATTTCTCCTTACATCTAGAATCTGTCTCCTGAGGTAAGCATGTGGACAGTCCTTGGATGAGGCCTCTGTTGAGATTATATGTCTAGCCTGGTTTATAATTGCATCTTGTGTCTCTGTGTCTTCTCTGTCTTATTTCCCTCCACACAAGACCATGGAGCAACATAGTAGTAATTCCATTTCATACGGTGTGTCCTCTGCCCGAAACTTGGGATCTGGGAGTGTCAGTAGTGTGCCATCCATTCTGCATTTCAATACCCACGCTGGAATGTACTAGGAACTTAATCCTGAGTCACTACTAAATAAAGACATACTCTTTGTGCTTTTCCTTGGCTGCAGTATTCATCTTGCACTTTCTAAAACCTCTGCAACAACTATAATTTAAACAATCAGATGCAATCATTGCTTAGGGACCCAATCCAGTAGCTCATTTCTATTCTGAAGGGAAAGAAAATTCTTTCTCCCTACCTTTTGTCTTAAGCTCTCCCTGCCCCTAAATTTACAGGTGAGATTAAAATGTAAATATTTCTTTTTCAACCATCATGTTTAGTTTCCCAGCTCGTGCAATCTAAAACATAGTATTTACTGTGTTCATAACTGGAGTCTTATCTAGACAACAGTGTCTCTCCATGTCTAGTTCTTTGGTTCATTTCAGTGCAAGCAAGCCCCTTGCTCCCTAACCTCTGTGCAGCTTCTTGAAGGCAATTAAGAGAAGTATAAAGTCCATGTTTAGTGGCAGTGTAGTTACTGGCAATTAGTTTAATAATATTAGGATAACTTTATAGGCATTGTAGCCTTATTTTCATGCCTTTGTTCAATTTTCAGGAGCTGAGGAGCGCTGAAACAGTTGGTCGGGTCCTCTTATCTCCAGCTATTTCTGGGAAGGACTTTGTGAGGACAGAAGGCACACTGGTCTTCGAGCCTGGCCAGAGAAGTGTGGTGTTGGATGTTGTCTTAACACCAGAGACAGGCTCTTTAAATAAATTTCCTAAACGCTTTCAGATTGTGCTTTTTGATCCAAAAGGTGGTGCCAGGATTGATAAGGTGTATGGGACTGCCAACATCACCCTTGTCTCTGATGTAGACTCACAAGCTGTCTGGGGGCTTGAAGACCTGCTCCAGCAGCCCCTCCATGAAGATGTTCTCAACAGAGTGCTCCACAGCCTCAACCTGCGAGTAGCCTCGGAGAGCACAGATGAGCAGCTCAGTGCTGTGATGCTCATAATGGAAAAGGTAGGTTATCCTTGGAGATGTAAGCGCACAGCTCAGTGAGAAGGGCACAAAGCCCAAATTAAAACAGATACCTCATCCAGTTATGATGGCCATTACTATGAAAATAAGAACAAAATGTAATTTCTAACCATAAGAGTGAGATTCCTCACACCTGCCCTGTACTTTTTCTAGAGTGAGGCCTGTTTGACATCATTGCTCTTAGACCGGGAACTGTGGGTAAGTTGGTATGGCCACAATCCAACAACAAATATTTGTTGAAAAGTAAGAATAAGGACAGGCCAAGCAATTTTAGGCAGCCATTTGCATGGACTTGCCCTAGTGAAAAGATTTTTATAGTTGTCTTAAGCTTTCTTATTGAAATAATGCCTTTTAAACATATTTATCCACAAGCATATATTTCCGAGTCCATCCGTATGAGCCCCCTACATGGAGACCTTTAATTCCTGGAAGTGTTTTCAGTGGGATATTTGAGTATCATTCCTATTCTACATGTTTCTGTAGGCACCAGGCACACGTTGTACACAGACACATGTGCAGACAAGGCACTGATGTACATATTTCTGAAGGTTAGAAAATTATAAAGCATGTAAAGAAAAGGTTATGGCAAATCTTGGTCGAGCAGAGAGGTGGCTGCCATTTTATGTAGAGGACACCCTAAAGATAGAGTTCATGCAAAGGAATGGTGATATTTAAACTTCAAAAAATGAAACAGATGGAACAATAGTGAATTGGTCTTGACCAAAAAGAGAGAAACCATGTGCAAAGACTGCATTTTAGTGTATAAAAAAGAAAATTCCAAATATTTTGGAAGAAAAATTGGTAGGAGGGAATTCTGCTGCTCCTTTTTTTTTTTTAATCATTAAGTTGTATATTAAAACCATGTGTTATCATCAGTCAAAAGGCAACACTTTAAATGAGATATGACGGGGTTGGAAGTATGACTCAACAGTTAAGAGCACTAGCTCTTCCAGAGGACCAGGGTTCAACTCCTGACACCCATATGGTGGCTCACAACTGGCTGTCACTCCAGTCTCAGGGGATTCGATGCCTTGCTCTGGTTTTGTGAGCACCAGGCACACACACATGGTACACAGACATATATTCAGATAAAGCACTGATATACAGAAAAATAAATAAAAATTTAAATATAGGAACACTTTCCAGCATTCTAGCCATAGAACCAGGAGGTGGAGGCAGGAGGCAGAGGCAGCTGAGAAGTAATTTAAGGCTCATCTGGACTACAAACATAGTGAGACTGTCTAACAAAACCTCAGTCAATACTTACACCAAGTATTGGTGACTCATGCTTATATCAACACTTATTCCAATAAAATTGTCAAATAGCACAATAGCCTAGGTCAGTAGTTTGTTTTGAATATTGGTGAACCTTATTAAATAAGCAAATTACCTTTGGCTGAATAAAAGTTTGAGCAACTCTGAGATTCTTAAATGAGAGTTCCTACTAGTGTGCTCATATGAACATGTAGTGAGAACTGTGTTTTAGAATAACAAATGGGAACATTTGTAAATGTATGTGTAATATGAAGGGTTATTTCAGCATCATTATTTTAAAAACTGGAAAAAGAACAGCCATTAGAGTGGGGCTAGTATACCTTAGAACATTCAGGAGTCACACACTGGCTCATTCAACAATAAATTGTGTGTACAGAAGTGTTTTCACAATACTGAAAAGAAACTGTAAACCTTCTATTAACCACCATTTTTACTGTGCCTTTTCTATGTTTGGATACACAAATACCATATGTATAATTGCATGCAATATTCAGTACAGTAACATTCCCTGTAGATTTTCAGCCTGGGAGTGAGAGTGATAGCCTGTGTACACAGAGGATGAACCACGGAGATTTGTGGGAGCACCGACTAAAGCTTCCATGTGCTGGATAAAATGTTGTATGACCGTATGTTCTAAGTGAATATGTTTGACATTTGCGAGTTTCATTTCTCTCTGGTTCTAAGTACTTTGATGATATATCTGTCCACCATGAGTGCTCCTTTCAATGAATCCTAGATGGAAATTTATACATTGGAAGTAGCATCCTGGTTTTTTTGTTTGAACTGGACACTGTTGTACTAAAAGGAATAACAAAAGACACTATAAAGATTTCCTAGATAAAGCCCATCTGTGGGTTCAGACAATCTTTGGTATAACAATATTTCTGACTCCTGACTTTCCCAGGTGTGGAACAACCCCAGTTATTTCCAGTGCTATCAGTTGCCTTAATAACAATATCAGAGTTCAAGTCCCGTGGGATTTGATATTCTATTTTTTTTATTTTATCAGGTTCATCTTTCTGGTTATTATAGCTTGTTAGAACTAAAGTCAGGAGTTCTGATGCTGTATTCTGAAACATCTATAAAAGCCCAGGAATAGCATGTCCTCTGGAGTCTAATAGACTACTCCCTCATACATATCCAAAACGGTTCTTCATTTTAATTTCGCTCTTGACAGCTTCTTAAGATTTTCCCATGTGAAGTTCCTGCCTTTACTGATTTGTAAATGAATTTTGATAGTTTTGGGTTTTTTGTTATTTTCATAAAATGACCTTTTAGAGCCAAAGTGTTTGCTTTATCATGTGCTTCTTATCAGTGTATAATTTGTAGTGCAGTCGTTTCTAGTGTGGTTTCCTTTAGGAGCACACTGGGCTCCATTCGCAGTTCACTTAGTGTTTTTACAGACTGGCCAGTGAAGTAACTCAGGCTGTTTTGTTACAGTCTGACAAGTGGCAGGGGGGCACTGCAAGCTAGTGCAGACGGCTGGCCAGCACGGCTTGAGCTTGGCCAATAACCAAGACTTGTGCCCTGTGTCAAGTTGATTGTTCTTATTCTGCCTCAGTTTAATTAACTGGAAATAAAGTTGACAATAAGATCTGCCTATGACTTGAGATTTGAAAAGTTTTGTAAATTATTAAGAGCAACAGTGTACCTATACTAACCCAGTGTTAGAAGAGCAGGTTGGGTTGTTGTTGTTATTTTACTTAAGTGAACTTTTTGTTTCCCGTGAGCATAAATACAAGCTTGAACTGCTGTCTAATTCTTGGGAACAAACCTTAATTCTTAAAATGTACACCTGCTGTTCTGACATTTTCTTTCAGAAATGTTAAATGTCAAGATGGACTTTTGCTTCTCCTTTCCTAGTTGCTTCTCATTTATCTCACACTGTAATTTCATAGCTCTTGGAGTAATCTAATGTTGTCTGCTTTAAAATTTTTCTCAGATATAAAACAGTTTCTGCACCTGTAAGTTTAATAACTGGTGCTGCTCACCAAGGATCAGCTATCTTCTCTCCCACCTGCTTTTCTATGGCAGGTCTTAGGAATTCATCCTAAGATCATGTCATTTGGTAGTCACCTATTTGAGCTCTGAGAGAGCCTCTTGAGCTTGTCTTTTGTTTGTCTTACTTGGTCTCCTTGCCTCTGTACCCAACAGGCCATGTACTGTTCATTTGTAATGGTACTTTCAAATTTGTATTGTTATTTTAATCAGATTTTCCATGTAGACTATTCTCTTATCTTTGAAATGGATAGTCTTATAAATTCAGATCTTGAGTTTGGGTGTTAGTTTAAAAATGTGAGATTACAAAGCTGCAAAAAAAAAAATAGGGATAACATGAGTACACCTTTATTAAGTTTTTTTGCTAGGAAAAAAGGCAGTCATTTCAAGGATATCGTGACTTGATTGCTATAATACATCACAGAGAGTGATAGAGGGTATGGGGGTGGCAAAAGACACAATGGATGAACTCTAAACCGATGAATTTGAAGTCTGGGATTTCCCAGATACATTAGAATGTGAAAGAACAATAAGATTGTCCTTATTCTTCCAATAGCAACTCAGTCCTTTAAGGACTTTAAGGAAATCACATTTGAAAAGGCACTATGCCAGGATGTCTTGAATGGTCTTAATTGAAGAAAATTTTCTCATTTGGTGTGCTTTTGTACTTTAATGCTATATGGTGGTCACCATTTGCTCATTGAAACACAGATAATTAAAAGCAATCTTATCTCTGTTATGACATATTTTTGAGATAATTATTTCCTTGTTCATTCATTAAAGAAATAATGAATTCTTGGAGTAGTTTTAAAACTGTGATTTATTATAATTCATGATGTTAACTATTGCAGCTAATTTAAAGGATATGTGCCACTATTTAGGACTTTAAGTAATATTTAAATAGAAAGTATTTTAATGGTTACTTCTCTTTGTCAGTGATCATCCATGCCTTTTAGATGGAAATGGGTATATTTAAAATATAATTTTGATACCATTTCCTCTTCAATTCTTCATATTTTCATTTTTGTCAGATGTAGAAAATTTTAATCCAGCAACATGGATGCTCTGGCAGCAGATCACATCCAAAGACCTTCTTGGTCTGTGTATCCTGCCGGGATGCAAACAGACCACACACTTTTAATCCCTCTAGCTGGACTATAGATGTGCTCTTAGTACACACCTTTAATCCCAAACAATGAAGGTAAAGTCAGTTTGTGGAAGGAAGCAGCCATTTTTGAAAGTGACAGCTAATTGAGGGGCAGACAAAGTGATAAATCAGAGAAAGATTTAACAGAAAGATTTCATTCTTCTGGTGAAAAGTCAGCTTGGAGAGGACTTTGGGTCAGAACACCTGAGTTGAACCAGCCAGCCAGTTTAGAAAGAACTAGAAAGGATGAGCTTATTCAACAGTAAGCCTCTGAGATGACAATTGTGTTTGGCAAATAAAAGATACATTTATAGCCACTGTCAATGATTATTAATGAAAAACGTACATAATGTATATATTATATATAACCTAAGAAGTAATTTGTTGAATACATACTTTAATTCTTAGATTTCTTTTCCAGATAACGATGGAACGAAAAAATCAAGCTTTCAGTGTCAAAAGCCGAAGTCTTCTGTATGAACTCCTTTGTGTTCTAGTTAACCCAAAGCGCAAAGACACTAGAGGGTTCAGCCACTTTGCAGAGGTGGCTGAGCATTTTGCCTTTTCTCTGCTGACTGATGTTACCTGTGGGTCACCTGGTGAAAAGTAAGTATTTTGTAAAATTATCAGCCTCATGGCTTGCAAGCAGTGTGTGATGCAAGTTGACACTGAGATGATACACAGAGCATATGATTAGTACTTTGCATCTGTCAGCCAATAAATCCAATTATTAGAAGAAAATGGCAGCCCCAGCAAGAAAAAGATGAATGTGTCCCATCAACACTACAGTGCTCTTGTTCAAAAGCATCTTTAAGAATAAAATATCATCTTGTCTGCCCCTGCTTTTTTTATAATTTATTTATTTTATTTTATTATGTGTGGAAAGCACATTCTGAGGAGAAAGAACACTGATTCCCAGTCTTGTGCTGCGACTTATGCTGCCCTAAGTCCCAGATGTTTCTCCCACTGGGAGACAGTTCTCAGAAAGGGTTCTTTTGTGTGGCTGGAGCTCTATAGCAGGAAGCTTAGCAAGAGAAACAAAATAGTATGTGGCTCATGGTCATTATTAACTACATAACTAATCATGTAGCCATGGATTAATATTTTTGTGCACAGTGATATAAAAATTGCATTCATAATCTAAATGGAGTTATTCTAGTCTTAAGACCTCAAAATGTTTTATTTGTATTTGACAGCCTAAAATCCGCTGACATTAGAGTACGTGCAGAAATTAAAATCCAACTTGATTTTCATGTTGCTGACATACACTACCTGAAAACAATAAATGCCATTTTATTATGATTTAACAATTATTGGTTTAAGAATATTTGTATAAACGCTATCAACTTTATTATTTATTTTCAATAAAAATCATTATCAGTATTTAGTAAGTCTCAATAAGCTCAAGTCATTTCAATAATGAATTCTGTCAAACTAACAAATCAGTTGATTACATAAACCTTTGGATATTAGTTCTTTGGTTGTAGACACCTGAAATTTCAAAACAGTAAAATACATGTAAAAGACAAGGTATAAAATTCAGAGAACATCAATGATATTAATTATATCCTTGCTAAATCCAGACTGCATTAAATGTGGGTGACTATTTCATAGAAACAGAATGATACTCAAAAGTGTATAAGGCTCATGTATAAAAGTTGGTGTATAGTATATGTTTATTTTATGAATCCTTATTTTAGGTAAGCTATTGAAAGCTATAGTTGGTGCTTTTATTGTTCACCTTGACAAAGTTTAAATGAGTAGTTCATGGTGAGTCTCACGCTCAGCCATAAGCCTGCTTGATTTCACAGTCCCTCCTGGCTACCAGGCTGTGTGGTCACAAAAGTGCAATAAAAACAAATTATAGCTCAAAATTTTATTACAGATCCTTGCCAGCATGCGGGGAAGTTAGAAACCATTCCACATCTCCGTGTACTGCACTCCTTTAAAACCTGCTAGGGACTGATACTTTCCTAATGGGGAAATCATGGAAGAATCAGAAACCCTCCCCAAGCCTCTTTCAGGACATCTTCTCTCTAGTCCTTACCATAGTTTCTAAATGTCCACCTGAGATAATGATGGGCATTTCAAAGTTAGTGCCACTTACATATGTCTAACCCTGGCTACAAAAACTAATGACATGGAATAGTTGTTTGCATTGAGACCACAGAATGTACTTGGAATATAATGTGTGTGTGTGTGTGTGTGTGTGTGTGTGTGTGAATTTTGATATATTTTCAATATGAATTATATATATTTATATATATATGTATGCATACATATATACATATACATATACATGTACTGAAGAACAGAAGAAAGCAAAGAAGTGGGGAAACTTCAGAGGATAGTAGCTAAGAGAATATGAAGGACGAAATTCAGGCAGGAACATAGAAGCCTGGCACATTCAATATAGAAACCTCTAATAGTTATACATTGTGTGTAGGATAGAAATGGCAGTCACATTTGTTTTGTATGTTAAAGGCTAACATGCTAGGCATTTTGCTTGAATTCTTAACCCATCACCTTGGCATCAAGTGCATCTGCTGAGATGGGAGAATTTGGGGATTGAGCAAGAGTATTATTGATGGAAACCACTTGGAAACCAACTAGAAGCAATGCCAATCAACAGTAGCTTGTAGATAGACTCTCTTGTGCCCAGCCATGGGTTCTATGCCTGGGCTGCAGTGTTTGACAGGGAAGGCTGAGTGGAGAGATTAAAAAAGGGATTTTGACAAGGTTGTAGAGGTATATGAGTCCCATACAAATGGAGGTGTTTACATAGGAGGCTTGACACACAGACATAGCATCCTGGATAAATGGGTAGGTTCAAGATCGAATATAAAGCTAGTGACCTCTGTATTTGTTTGTTTGTTTGACTGATAGAACCTAACATTGGACGGATGCAGCTCACAGTATTCACATAGTCTCTACCGTTTTTGAAGGCCAGTTTCATATTTATTTTATTTTAGTATCTGTTCACTAATGCAAAGATGATGAATCCAGGATGTTTGAGGGGCAATAGTTACAGATTCACATTCCTCAAATCACAAGTATTCTATGTAAAGATTTTGCGTATCACCTGAACTTTTAACCAAGACCACATGCATTCAACTCACATTGAGATTAGAAAACAATTTAAGTGAGCATAGAATATTATTATCCCCAAGAGCTGTGAAAAAAATAAAAAACAGAAGCAACAGGACCATTCCTCGGGGCTGTTTTCTAACCAGCTGGACTGCTATATTAGAAGGTTCTGCTGTACTAGCAGGCATGCGGTGAGCTGGGATGAAAACCCAGCTGTGAATGTATGTCCTTAATGATTCTAAGTGAAATGAAAGGCTCTCCTCTGATGGGAGTACCCTCTCTTCAGCCTGTTCTACCACAGCCTGAGACTGACACAGAAAAGTAGATTTCAAGCCCAGATTGTATCGTGATAACCGTGTAACAGCTTCCAGATACTCCTGGTTTATGTTACAAAAAA
The DNA here is from genome assembly GCA_030674055.1 of Rhabdomys pumilio. Lineage (NCBI taxonomy): Eukaryota > Metazoa > Chordata > Mammalia > Rodentia > Muridae > Rhabdomys > Rhabdomys pumilio. The sequence continues at coordinate 5,976,655 of JANHMN010000014.1, read as the reverse complement.
TATCAGGCAAAAGGATGTGGAGAGATGTAAGAATCACATGCAAACCAAAAGCAGATGGCTTTTTAGTAGTGGGATTAGTCCTGTCATTGTTCTACATGAAGAGAAAAATTCTCAGTTTAAACATTACAGCAAATACAACCTGATATATTGATACAAATACCTGCCAACTCAACAGAGACTTGTTTTGCTCTTGTAGAAGCAAAACCATCCTTGACAGTTGCCCATATTTGTCAATTCTGGCTCTTCACTGGAATCCTCAGCAAATCAACGGACACAAGTTTGAAGGGAAGGAAGGTGATTACATTCAAATTCCAGAGAGGTTACTGGATGTTCCTGAGGCAGAAATGTCGGATGGGAAAAGTGCATGCGCATTAGTCCAGTTTGTGGAGTACAGCAGCCAGCAGTGGTTCGTAGCAGAAGACAACCTTCCTGCCCTAAAAGACAAGGTAATCTCTCATTTTTTTTTAAATCAAGTGATCTTTTATCTTATTTTTCTTTAGCAGATAAACTTTGAACACATTTGATTAGACATTTTTTTTTTCTTTTTGGTCAGGTACATGAAAATTATTCTCTCCTTATAAGCCACTTGTAGAATTTTTGGCTTCAAATGTAGGTGGAAATGTTAACTTTATAGTGTGTGTGTGTGTGTGTGTGTGTGTGTGTGTGTGTGTGTGTGAACAAAGTGTAAAACTAGAGCTTTCGCTGCCATAATATCTTGGCACATAGCTATCTTTTAAGGAAGTCAGCCTGTGATATTTACAGTGGGTGTTGTCAGCTAAAATCTAAAATGTGGAGTTGGAGCTGAGCTGTGACAGTGAAAAGCCAGTCAGGGTCTGGAAGTGAGCCAGTTAGTGGGACTGAAGAGAACACTGTAGGCATTAGGTACCGAAGAAATGGAGTCCAGTTCCAACTGGCAGACTCAGTTACAATACTAATTGGAAAATTATCATTAAATTTCTTGTTTCTTGTGACATTATAGGTATTGTCTTTGATTGTGAAAGGTCAGAGTGCACAACCCTTGCCTAACAACAATGAGGTTCTCTACAGGATTCATGCAGCCGAGCCTAGAATTGTTCCTCATACATCTCTGTGTCTCCTCTGGAATCAGGCTGCTGCCAGGTATTGCTAATAAATCTTACGTTCAGTGTTTGCTGCTGCTTCCCTACCTAAAAGCACTGCACCTGCTTGTACAGCATATAGACTGTAGTCTCAAGGAAGACTTCAGACTGGAGAACAATACCTACTGTAAATCAGGAACAAAAATAGTCTAGCATCTAGTAGAACTCTGTGTTCAGTATGGTATTCTTTCTTCATTATAGATATTCTCAAGGGCTATATTAGAAGTACTGCTCAGGTTAGATAACTTTTCTGAACTTATCTGTTAATTTGTTACACATGAAAAAAATTCTTTCTACATGTACCTTGTCATCTGTGGTTCAGTGTCTGAGCCTCGTGTTTAGAGGGATCAACAGGGTTTAAGAATTATTGTTCACAGCCAACTTAATGAATATTTGGGGAATAAATTCAGATAACATAAACAAGAGGTTGAATGTTTCTTTGAGTCTCTTTGGCCTCTGGAGTTAGGTTCCTAATGAACTTACTATCACTCAAACTGTCAGTGCTGTGTGGTTCGGTTGTGTTGGGAGAGGGGTCAACTGTCTATGTCAGCCATAAGGTTTTGTCTGACAGGAAAACCAAACAATCCATTTGGGTTAGTTTCTCTTTCTTAGCAACAAAACATTTTGAATGGAAACTCTTAATGCCCAATGCTGAATCTTAGACCTGATACAGAAAGGTCTCTGTATATGATGGTTAAACTTACAATTTATACTTGAAGCTTATGCAAAAATGATTCACTTTACTGGAACTGCTCACATTTGAACTCTGATCGTTCCCACATTGGTGATATGCAATGTGTTGCTCTTTTGTGATGCTGAACAGTGGCAGTGAGCCGTGGCTCTTAGCAACACGATCATGAGGGTAAAAAAGGAAATGTGTTGTATTGCTAAGTTGTGGTGTTCATTGGGCTACATATAATGAAGACATCTGCAACACACATTTTAAACAGTGTGTTTAACAGTCTACTCCATTGTAAGTCAAAGAATAATAATAATAACTCATAAATAATTTCTAATCCTCACTATCTAATGCATAATGGAAGTTTCAAGATGAAATCTGCATTTTGAATTGGGAAGTTTCACATCATTAGTGAGACAGATGGCTATAAGCTATTGTAAACAGGCAGCTTTTGTGGAAATTTACCAGCCTGAGTAGTCATAGACCTTGTAAATAGGCAACCTTGGTGGACAGTACCAACTTAGATAAGGACAAGTGAATCATAGGCAGAGTCATAGTGACCTGTCCCCTGAATCTTCACCCAACTGATACCCTGTTTTGAAAGATATCTGTACTCCCCCTGAACACCTATGCTCCTGTGTCATCCCCTTCCCTACATCCTGCATTTTTGTGTTTATAACCCCTGTGTTAAAAAGTAAAAAATTATGATTTGATAATTTAAAAAACAATTTAAAAACTCAAAAAAAGAAAAGAAAAGTAATGAGATCAAGATTATTGAAAGGAACGTGTTCAAGAAGATGAACTGACTGACAATAAGATGAACGTCCCTGAAAGAATTATTGGAAGTTCCTTATAAAATATATTTATGATATGTGACTCAAAATGCAAACAAGAAAATATGTGAGTAGAATCATAGAAAAGAATATATTTTAGTTACTGGTCATTTGCTATGATGAGATGCTATAAATTTGAAACCTGCTTACAATTTCAGAGGGTTAGACTTAATTCCCATCATGAGAGGAAGCATGGAAGGGAGCCAAGGCACTAGACCAGAAGATGGGAGCTTAAATCTTATCTGTAAGATGGGGAGGGGGGTGGAGACAGATACAAAAAGACAGAAAGTAAGAGAGAGAAAGACTGGAGACTGGGCTTGGCATGGGCTTTTAAAACCTTAAAGTCCGCTCTAGTGACACACCTCCTCCAACCAGGCCACATCTCTTTCAATAAGACCACACCCCATTAATCCTTCTCAAACAGTTCCACCAATTCCAGGCATTCAAATATATGAGTCTATGGGGTTAGCTCTATACATACTGGCTGGTTTTATGTTAATTTTACACAAACTAGAGGGAGAGTAAGAAGCCTCAATTGAGAAAATGTCTCCATAAGATTCAGTTGTAAGGCATTCTCTTAATTAGTAATCAACGGAGGAGATAATTGTGTGTAATGCTATCCCTGCAATGGTGGTTCTGTGTTCTATAAGAAAGCAGGCTGAGCAAGCCATGTAGTCAGCAAGGTGCACTCCTTGACACCTCTGCATCGGTTCCTGCTTCCAGGTTTCTGCCCTGCTTGAATTCCAGTTCTGACTTCTTTTGGTGATGAAAAGCAGTGTGGAAGTGTACACCACATAAATCCTTTCCTCCTCAATTTGCTTTTTGGTCATGGTGTTTTGTTGTGGCAGTAGAAACCCTAAGACAGCTATGCTGTTTTATGGGGAATCACACAACACAAGCCATGGCTCTGATGGTCTGTTGTGATTCATAGAAGCCATGGCTACGCTAATCTGCCAGGATTCACACATGGCATGGCTATGCAGAGCAATGGGAAATTTTGAATGACAAAGAGGAGGACATTAGCTTTAGGATGGGTAAGACAGCTGTACCGTTGCTGGGAGGGCTGACTTTCTTGGTACAGCAAATGCCCTGGCAGGTGTGGTTGGTATGTTCACTGCTTATTAAGGTGTCTTGGTGGAATCCATTGGGTCATGTCCTGGACAAGATGTTCCCTCCAGTGTTTCTTCTGGAAAATGTAGTCTGCTCAAGTCTTGAGCAAAGAACATTTAATTTCAGCTAGTTATTTTTCCTTTTAAAACAATCCTAACATCTTTGAAATATTATTGAAAGAACAGTGACTATTGTGTTTTGTTCTAGCTGGTTGTCTGACAGCCAGTTTTGCAAAGTGGTTGAAGATGCTTCGGACTATGTGGAATGTGCCTGTTCACACATGTCTGTGTATGCTGTCTACGCCCAGACCGATAACTCGTCATCATACAATGAAGCTTTTTTCTCTGCTGGGTTTATATGCATCTCAGGTCAGTTGCAGGGTTTCCAAGTCATGAATTGTAAATCTGTGTGAGAATAAAACTTTCCCGTAATTCTTTTGCATATGTAAGATATTAAAGTACTACAATGCAACATTATCCCGTTGTTTTAATCATTAACAACCAGCATTTGTAGAGGACCGCATCTGTTAACTCATGAACAGTATGAGATACAGTGTAAGCTAAAGGCTAGATAATAGGAAAGGGAACTGTTTATGGTGTATTGTGCTCTGGACCTCTGGCTTTACAGCTAGAACATTGGGAGGATATAAGTCAATACATACAAAGATTTTGTGTTTTCATTAAGAGAGATAGTCTTCTCCATCAGTTGATTGGCAGTCTACAACTCTAGAACTCTAAACATATCAAACCTTATGACAGGAATTATCTTCCACTCAACAGATGTAGTCCCTCTTTTAGTGAAGTCATAGGAACTTGGACTTTATTAATGTCTATTCAACTGTATCCATACAACCTAACTATAGACTCATTCTCCTGTGCTGTACAGTGTGGTGAGAAGTATGAGACATTCTTACACTACTTGAAACATTACCCCCACTTTGCTGTACCCTATTTTTCCTTGTAAAGCACCCACACATCATCTCTAGGAACAGCACGCTATGCACATAACTTGATATGGGATAATGACTAACTGGAACCTTGCAGCCAGATTGCCTTAGTTCTAGTCCTGATGCTCTCATTGGCTAGTTGTAGGACCTCGAGTAAATTACTGATTTTATGAGTCAACATACCACAGAATTCCCACCCTCAATGTATTTATGACTACAGGTCACCCTGCATTTCAGGATGGTAAGTATATTAACTTACATACACCTGATACTCTGCTTTAGTGATGATTTGTCTGTTATTGAAGGATTGTCTTTCTAAATATATTCTACCAACAATCTATCTGGTAAACTTTAGTCACTAGAAAGTCTTTTTGGAGACAAAGTCAATAACTAATTATTATTCTTGGCTTAGTTGTTAAGTATTTCCAGTATAATTTAATTTTACTTAGTTTTAATTTTCCTTATGGTATGTGAATTTTGAGTCTTAAGATTCCATTGCAAAAATTAAAGAACCTTCTAGTCGTAATAATGTCTTTCATAAAAGACTGATAACACTTTGTACCCAATAATTTCTTCTAGATAAATATAGCTACAAAATCAGAAGGGCTTTTGTACTTCAATGTTGGCATAGTTTTGACCCAAGAAACTTCATAGGATAGTGAAATAAATTCTTAACTATATTGAAATAAAAGTCTAAATGTTATTTTACAAACAAACTGAAGTGCTGTCGTGAGACAAGGCTGATGTGAGCGTGTCCTAGGAGATCTGGCAGCTGGTCTGTATTTTCTATCTTTGTGCAGAGAAGGTGACACTGAGCTGCTCATGCCCTTGAGATCCTAAGTGTCAGCATCACAGTTGTGCCTTTGACTTGGGATCAGGGTCAAGACTTTGATGTTTGTTTCCTCTTGGATTCAAGATGTTTGATAAGTAAGGGCTCAATAATCCTGTCCATTTTTGCCACTGTTTTCATTTCATTAGAATCAATGACTGTTCCTCTAATGGGCCTTTAGGAATTGGAAAAGACACCTTGTTTCTTACATACACATAAAGTGTAGTTTGGGTCAGGCCAAATAGAATCGCTCTGGTTTCGTAACAGTTAACTGCCCTTTTCAGGAGTGCAATAACGCACACACTCACAGGAGCTGGCCTCCTTGTTATTTTTACTCACAATAAATTCCAGGACGTCTGTGCTAGGACGTCTTGCAGTTCTGCTTCATGGTCTAGAGTAGGAGGGTTGAAATGTTGACAGTTTGAGATGTGGGTGAAGGGAGATAGAGGCTTAGAAACCTTCAATTTAGAGAGGTGAAACAGGGAGGACATACCTGGAAGAAAAAAAAATTTTTTTTGCCAAATACAAGAAAAGGAACCTGAGGCCATTCCTTGAAGTGAAAAAGATAAAAAGAAAAATGCAATAAAAGGGGTTGTGTGCTTTCTCTGGCTCTCCATGGAGACGACTTGGGAGAAATGTAAATTAAGATGGTTTCGGGTGACAATGCCAGAATTTGATATAATGAATAATAAGACCAGCCAGGCTTGAGGTGCATACATGCAACTGCCTGGATGGCAGTGATTACATAGCCTCCTGGGCTTTTCTCTTCGGATACTATCTCATCAAAGATAACTGTCAGATTGGATTTTTTCTGACTACATTCTTAACAAAGTTCTATAATCTTATAACCTTAATTAGATCCTGTAAGAGTCATTGCTTAGTTCTTTTCCTCTTTAACTGACTGAGTGAACTCAGTCGTGTTGATGCATCTATAGTTCAGTTTCCTGTGATGGAGTGGTTCTGCAATGTCAGAGGCAGGCCTGATCTCAGATTGGTGTCACTTGCTTTAACGTATTTCCTGAACTAAAGTGTCCTTTGTTAACTGGCTAGTTGTTCTATCTGCTTACAATAGAAGACTAAGTGTGGGAATGCCCACACAATGTCAATTCCATAATGAATAACGATTTCTGAGTGGCTAAACCTAAGCCTCACAGGTTGAGAAAGTCAATAAAAACTATTTAAAGATGACCAGTCATTTGTTCAATCTTGTGTGGAATGGCAAAATTCCCAAGGTGTGCCTCATTTTCTCCCCTGAAAGCTGAAATGTTGATAGATTTTCAAGGTAATAATAACCAAACAACCCTGAAACGATTTCTGGTAGTAACAAAAGGCATTTTGAAGCATCTCAGAGCACACACAAAAGGTTAGGGGTGGAGTAGTCAGAGAAATAGAGCATAAACAACTAAGGAGTTGAATCTGAACACAATCGCATTCACCTCAAACTTTATTTCTAAAGTGTTAGTTTTGAAATTTTGGTCAACTTTTTTTTTTTAGAAATATCAAGTTCAGATTTTCAGAAACCATTGTCTTGAGAGAACTATTATGATTGTGGAGGGGTGTGTTATCAAAATAATTTCATTCAATTAAATGATGTTTATCATCAAGGAAAAACTTTTAAAATGCATAGATGTTTAAAAAGAAGAGTTTGAAGGCATAAATCTAGGTGTGAAAGAAGTCACTTAGTCCTGACATGCTTGGCCCAGCATGAGGATGATAGGTTTGACTAACGGTGTCTGCAAAGGAGTCTTATTTGGCATGAGTTGGGTTGCCTTTTTCCTGTGTGGTCTCAGGTGGCTGCACCTTTAGCATTGAACTGGCAGTGTCCGGTGTGACAAGGCAGAATCCACATTAAGAGCAACTGTTATAAAAGTCACCTGGAATGCTGTCCCGACATCTCTTTGACCAAACCATGTTCAGTGAACATTCATAAAGCAGGCACTTTCTGGAATAGAAGACAGGCAAACTTGGACATAACCTGTGGGGGAGCAGCCAGTGCCCATCTTGCAGAGTATTGCTGAACAGAGCACCTGACACACAGCGCTTTCAGTCTCATTTCTTGTTGAAACAAAATAAGTAACTCACAGAGTGCTTCAGACCAGGTGTATTTTTTGCAATGTGTCCGCTTCGTACATTCAAACCGTATTATCTTAGTCACTTCAATATAAACCTCCCGACATGTAATGTTTGCTTCATCATGCAGGAACAATCAGCAGCTCTCTGCAGTAAGACTTTCTGTGACAATACAGTGTTTTACACTAATATGTGATATACTAGCCATGGGTGGTCCTGCATTCTTGAAGTATTACTGAATTTTAAATTCTATTTCACTTAACATATGAAAAGTTAAACTACTTCCCCAGGTAGCTCCTGTGCTCAGGCTTAAGTCCTTCATCATCAAGGCTCTGTCTCTCTGGCTGCAGCATCCTTCTACTACCACATGGAGCTGTGTGCTTCAAGGTGCTTCTTGCTGGCATTCGTTCCCACTGGAGACCTTCTCAGGGTTAATTGTCTTTTGTTCTCATCCTTAGCTCATCAGTAGCACTAAAAGTAAAGAGGTATCAACTCATCTGTTTGTAACAAAACAGTAGAAAACCTACAGTCACAGGTAGCAAGAGGTAGAAAGGCAAGAAAAAAACCAAGTCAGAGAGCCAATTCTGACTTAACGATGATGTAATTGTAATCTGATCTCATTAGGATTCATCTTCAGGAAGCAGGCATAGGGAGAATGATAGGCAGATACCTGAAAATGAAAAATTTATAAGTATTTCAAAGAAAAATTTGTAGAAAATGTATTAAGATTTGTCTTGCATGCAGCTAAAGTGTTTCCCATCTGTAAAATATACTGAACAACAATGTCTCCTGGCTCTGCCTGCTCACATATAAACATATTTATATTCACATAAATATAGTCACATATCCCGGGATTGTATATACACAGAAGCTCTTTGGTCAAGTCAGAGAGCAGCAAAGAACAGATCTCTGCTTCAGATCTGCACCTTAATTCATCCAGTGTCATCAATATTGTTAGTTTGTGAACAGAGATGCTTCTACCGTTCCTCTTTTCACTGTGTAGAAAATCATTTGTGTCAGTGGATTAAGTGAGGGCTCTTTCTCTTCCAGCCTCATCTATAGTCCATATAGGGCTAGAACAAAGAAACATTACTTAGCAACCAGATTGTTTCTCTACATAATTGCCAAGAGGTAAAATTTTAAGACTGTTGGGTGCATATTTAGGTAATACATGGAGTTGTTACAATTTGTTATACTTTATTTTAGAAATTCTATCATTATACATTCTATGTTTATGACTTGAATATTTATATTAAGGAATTTAAGCTAAGGAACTGCAATTAAAATATTTCTTTGTAAATGTTAAGTATATATACTGAGTATAAGGACTCATGTTCAAGGTTACTATCCTAAATTTGTATATTAGTTTTAGTGCTTTGGATATTTAAACTTGTATGTAGTGATTTAGAAATTCAGTAACTAAAATATTTATTTCTTTAAAGCTTAAGTATTCTAGATCATATTCAAAGCCAAATCAGCTTGCTTCGTTCAGAGCACAGCATGCTCAAGATTCTCAGCAGAGGAGAATTTTTCATTGAAAGAATAGACCAGTGTTGTAGTTAGTTTCAGATTGCTATGAGAATACCTGAAGCAATTTGGAGAGCAAAGTGCTGCCTTTAGCTCACAGTCTGGCCATGAATGAAAGGCAGGGCAGGGGCTCAAGGAGGAAGGAAGCCTGGAGGCAGGAGCCGCAGAGAGGCCAGGGTTTCTGGGCTTGCTTCTCCATCACTCACTCACTCACTCACTCACTCACTCACTCACTCACTCACTCACTCACTCACTTGGCTTGCTGTTTTGAACAGCCCGGGGTCACCTTCCCAGGAGCAGGACTCCTCAAAGCAAGGCCCTCTCATATCATATCGATCTTTTTCAAGAAAATGCCCCCCCCACTTGCTTATGGGCCAATCTGATGGAGGCATTTTCTCATTATGGCTCCCTCTTGCCCTCTGGCTTGTGCTAAATTGAGATAAAAACTGAACCAGCACATACTTTGTCAAAACAGTGTGCTTAAAGGCTAATACAATCCAGCCCACTTTCCTGTCTCTGGTTTTGAATCCTAAACTAGAACCAGGGGCCATGGTAGCATTTTAACGAAGCTTTGTATGCACAATCAGATGCTTCTAAGCTTGTCACACTTAATTGTGATGGAACAGAAATATGATGGAGAATTGATCACTAAATTAAGGGAAAAAATCACTAAATTCTTCTGGTGAAATACAGTGAACAGGAAATATGTGTACTCCTCCCTTGGCTGGTACTCAGGCCTCACCTTCAGTTGTTACCACTCACCCCAGGAAACTTGCAGGAGATACATAGTTGTGATCATGTGGTTTATAATGAGAAGAATAATGCGATTAGCACTGAGTCAGTATACTTTATACACACATAAGCACTAACCTGGAGAGAATTTAAGCAACTGTGATTATCCTAGAGACAGAAAGGACACATTAGTGAGTTGTAAGCACCAGGCCCAGTAGTGGAGAAAGGAAAGCTGCCACACTGGGCATGACTGCTCTGTCAGCAGAGACACTGTCACCTGTATAGGAGGGTTTCAAGGCAGCCCACACACCTGCACACCTGTCCCAGAGTCCCATGACAGTTGTGCTAGGACAGGATTACTCCCAACTTTCCTTTTTTAAGAGGAGTTTCTAGATGAAAAGGTTTTCTTCCTTGTTACAGGGAGTTTCTATTGTGCTCTTGAAATATAAAGCTTAATTAAACTATTTTCTCTAAAATGAGGTCTGAGAAGCATTTCTGAACAGAAAATGAAGTCAGAAGACCCCATGTAGGTGTTTTGTAGATGCTTAATTCTTATTATTCTTCTTATTTTTTTTTTTTTTGCTAACCCTTGGTTTACTCTAAAAACTCATACCACAAATACAGAGAAATTTTTGGAGAACCAAATGTTAAATTATTGCAATGTTCTTTGTCAAGATGGCATTGATATTAATTAAATGAGGTAATATATGAAAATTACATTGGTAAGTGGCTTACTTGTGCCAATATTTGTAAGGCTTCAGTGATTACTACACAAATGACCCACAAAAATGTGTGGTTAGAAAGCCTGTGAACAAATAAATAATTACTGTTTATTAAACTACTATCTGAAAATTTTAAGGCAGAAAATATTTGCATACAGTCTGCTTTCAAGGTGCTGTAGTGTGGTGCTGTAGGCGCAGCACTCAGGAGGCGGAAGAAGAACTGTGATGTCAAGTCTGTAACAGACACACAACGCCAGCTACAGCTCAAATCTTAATTTCATTGCCGAAGAAAGAAAAAAAATTCCGTTTTTGACCTGAAGCAATACAGGGTTAGCTGAAAGTTCATAGCTAGCCCTGCTGGATGCATATATCTGCTTCTGCTAGATGGAGATGGGTAACTAGGAACCTCAGATTTTGGAGAACCAATCACTGGTTTACACTGAAAAAGCCCTTTCCAAATACTCCTGCATACCCAAGTCACTCATTCTTAAAAACACATTTAAAATTAGGATGAAAAACATTTTTTTGTTTACAGGAAACAGTAAAGCTCACTCGTAGCAACATAGAAAAATGTAGTACTTATTAAAAGTATTAATGCTGTTTATTTATGACTTCCCTTTTCCATGGCAGACCACTTGTAAATAATTGGAAATTTAAAGTTTATCCCTTGGGTTAAGTGATAAATGTGAAGAAGATATATATCATGCAAAATGGAATATATTGAAATTTCAACATAATCGTTCCCAGAGGGCTTGCGCTCTCCTGTGTAGGCTGGGCTTTTGTGCTCAACTGTCCCAGAGATGTTTTGTTCTGTACATATAATCTTTCATGGATTATGAAACCTCACGTTTCGCTCTCTGGTTTCCACAGGTCTCTGCTTGGCTGTTGTTTCCCACGTGTTCTGTGCCAGATACTCCATGTTCGCAGCTAAGCTTCTGACTCACATGATGGCAGCCAGCTTAGGAACCCAGGTAGGAGTCAGACAACACTCATAATTCATGATGACACATCTATGTCTCCTTTGCTTTTTTCTCAACTTAGTTGAAATTAGCTTGCTTGCTTTGCACTTGATCAATATGGAGAATAAAAGGAGCATACAAAAACAATTATATCAGGCCCAGTGTGTGTATGTTTTTAAAAACTACTTTTTGAAATTATAATATAATTACATCATTGCTATTTCATGTCCTGTGTCCAAACTTTCCCACATACTGCTCTTTGCTCTCTGTCAAATTTGTGGCCTTTATGTTTTTTTCAGGCTGATCATTTGCTATTGGATAACCAGTTGTGATCTTCTCTGGGAAGACTATTTCTTGTGTTCTCAGTGTGTGTGTGTGTGTGTGTGTGCATGTGTGAGCGTGTGTCAGCATGTGTGTGATTGTGTGTTTGT
>JANHMN010000014.1:5933582-5957468 GCA_030674055.1 Rhabdomys pumilio | reverse complement strand
CCTCCCCCTCCTTCTCCTTCTCCTTCTCCTTCTCCTTCTCCTTCTCCTTCTTCTTCTTCTTCTTCTTCTTCATTTTCATATTTTCCAAGTCTAAAAGAGGGATAATTCTTTAACCAAGCTAACATGGCACACCCGTTGAAATTTTGATTTGGACCTCTTTCATAAAATTTCACACTTGGAGGAACTTGCTAGTATTTTCTTTGATGTAAAATAAACTAGTAGGCTAAGCATGGTGGTTCACACAGGTAATCTCAGCACTCTTAGACCTAAGGCAGGAGGATTGCTCCAAGTTTGAGTCTAGCCTGTTATCATTATTTGGCTGGGCTATAAGGTTGGGCCCTGCTGAGTGCAATCAAACAGCAGTGGAAAAACGGATTCTCTGGATTCTTCCTTCATTTTGAACAGTTGGGCTGACCCCACCTTTTTATGTCAAACCTTTCAGAGATTCTTAACTGTATTATTCTTTTATGTATGGATTGGTTTGGTAGAGATGACTAAAATAGGATCGTACATTTAATTTGGGTTTGTTATACCAATTGTCTCTTAATCTAGCTATATGCATCATTTGGTATATTCAACAATCTAGTGGTGAAATTAAAAGCAAGAGAAAGTGAGCAAGTCCTTATCTCCAGCCAAGGCCATAATTTCTCTGAGACTTCACTACCACCCTCAGCCAGTTCACCATATCAGCAAGACTGACGTTGTATAGTGAAGAATATCAAGCAATCTATATCCACTCGCAGCATGCAAGTAGCAGCCCGGAGCAGTAGCCTCATGATAGGACCCAAGGATTTGGGCAGTGAGGAGACAATGTTTTCTTCTGTGTTACAGTGTCCAGTGCTGCATAGGCGGAGGAGAAAGGGCCTCTGCTTGAAAAATGTTCACAGTGGGAAATGGAGTCCACCCTGGGTGCTGAAGTGCACCTATGATGTGCAGACAGAATGTGACGTATTCTAGGCAGAGAAGAAAGTAACAAAAGTACAGCTGTAGTGAGAGCCTGGTGAGCATCCCCTGGGTGAGGACCACACATGCTGCTGAGACACAGGCGAGCTCGCAGGTGGGAGAGTTTCACAGACCTGAAATCTGTGGAGAGCTGGTGTCTCTACTGCTGTAAATCCGCAGCGTCGCCATGCGTGCTTTGAGGAATAACACTGCAACAAGGCATTGAATGAAAGCTGGATAAGACCAATAAAAGGCCAGAGCTGGGCAGACTACCTTTGTTGTGTTAAATTTTATTTTGGGGGTTTTACCCTTACTTCATTCACAAATAAAAGATACAAAAGCTTTTATATTTATAATAAACTTAGACACTCTAGAGCTAGGCAGATACCAACCTCTGTGATAGTTTGCCTACTTTTCTGTCAATGACCCTGAGATATCAATTGCCATGTTTCACCTGGGCCGCTCCTATCCCAACAGACCAGCATTCATAGCCAGCTCATGATCTACCTACCCCATTGTGACTTCTTCATTATTCTTCCTCATTCTTCCTCCCTTGGTCCCTGCCTGAGACTCTAAGCCCAGGACCTCCAGCTCCATTTATCTCTTGTGCCAAGCTACAGGCTACAGGCTACAGGCTATGGGCTATGGGCTACGGGCTACGGGCTACAGGCAAGGCTACAAGGCTACAAGGCTACAAGGCTACAGGCTACAGGCTACAGGCTACAGGCTACAGGCTACAGGCTACAGGCTACAGGCTACAGGCTACAGGCTACAGGCATTTTTATTAACCAATTAGGTATAATTTGGAGGTTAAGGTTTACACAACCAAAGCTGATATAGTAAGGATCTACTCTGTCTTGGAGCACCCAGGTCTTGGGATACAATATTTAGTCTTCGAATACATAGCAACACAAGACCAACTCCCTACATAGCTTTAAAAGTTCCCAAAGAGGAAACTTACTGACCTTGCTGTCATTGCTTGGAAACTTTGCCAATAGTGATGGAAATGAGAATTCAAAGGAATACAAACTGATAAAAACTGTCTCATTCTGCATTGTGGAAGTTTGATTTCCTATCTCTTTAAAGCAATAACAAGAATACACTGTAGATTTTTATCTAATTTAGTAAAAGTTAATATAATAATTACTAAATATTACATAAGATAATGATATGAGATGTGTATAATATTGTTCTTATGTGTCAAATGAAGATGTTGTATCAGACAGTTTAATTCCATGTCCTGGCCACATGGTGGAACAGAACTGGGAGTTGAACGTAGCTGCCACTCTACAGTACTGCCTCAGAGAAGAGAGAGTCATCACCTTTATCACTAAAGGAGGAAGATAGTGTAAGGTGGGCGTGGATGCGTCATTTCCTCTTACTTCCATAGGAAACCTTGGACTGTTCATTAACTGGAAATGAGCACAGTTTGGAGTTTTGTGGCTTTAATGGTTCCATAGTACATCAAGCTGATAGTTAAGCTATTTCCTGAATCAATGTCTTGATGCTATAAAGCAGTAGAACCTATAAGGATTCTGTGAGCTATAAATGTCTTTAGAGTGTCTTCATGTGTTCTACAGGTGGTGAACACATCCTACATTACAGATCAGAAAACAAGGCTTAACAAGGAAAAGATTCATTTCCTGCCTGTAACAGCCCAAGACTGTTAAAGAAAAAGGGATTTCTATCCAAGTCTGTGTGGCTAGAAAACCCAGATTTTTTATGTCATATATGGAGTAAATAAGGTCATTTGAATAATTAGATTACAAAGAATGTTTTGAGATCACAAAGGAAATAGTAGCTCTACTGTTGAACAAGAACACTATTCCTGGAAACCTGTGCAAAACATGGTGGGAACTAGAAAAGATTAGAGAATAAATGGGTTGCAAAGAGATCGAAATGGCTATCATTCCAAATGGGAGAAATCTGACTGTGTCCGGGGTGCTGGGACCAGCACTGGAGCAGAGGAGAAGAGAAGCAGCCATTCCACCACCAGCAGCTGCTCTTACTTCTCCTCCTCCTCTGGTGGCTTTTTTCTTAGAAGCTTATTGAAGGAAATTGCCACCAAGGGACAGGTCCATACTACTTCATTTGTAATTTCTAAACAAGAAATGGGATATAATGTAAGGTGGTATGAATGGGTCATTTCCTTGTACTTCCATAGGAAACATTTGTTAACTAGAAGTGAGCAGTTTGGAGCTCTGTGAAAGAGTCACAGAGATTAGTGACTTTCTTGTTGCTCAGTTTTACTCATACAATTTAATCTCTTTAATTAAAAAATATTATAATAAATCACTCACTCCTAAGTTGTGTGCCAAACCTAGTAGTATTGTAGCTAGGGCAAGATTAAAGCTGTAGTGCTCTCCCTGGTTCTTGCATCCTAATTTCTGTAATTATGGAAGTTGTGGTACCTGTCTGATTTTATTCTTCTTGAGCAGAGGCAGGAAGGTTGGAGACTAGCCTACACTCTATATTGAGACCCTGACTCAAGAAGACAAAACCAGGAGCACATTTTTATAATGCCTCATCATTTTGTTATTATTATTGAATAATAGTTTATATAGTTTTGGTAAGAAAAACATTATGAAATGTGTTTCGGGGAAATTATAATGCTTTATGTCAAAAATGATATCAACTTGAGTACTGATAAAAGTACTAATTTCAAGAAAGAAGTGTGACACGCCCATACACACAATGTAGTTATCTTTGTGTTTATTTTAAGTATATAATTTTTTTTTACGTCAAGTCTGTCTTCCTCAGAATGTTTCAATAATAAAATCCAGTTTCCTTTTCTGAACGAGCTTTGAAAATTTAGCTCCAAGAGACTGTTCTCACTAAATTGAAAACAAGTGGACAGTGAAGTGGAGTAAAAATAGTTCCATGATCACACTACTGGGAAACTCAGACTTTCCCAAGTGCTGAAGCATCGAAGAAGCAGCAGCAGGAGTGAGGAGTGCTCTGAACAAGGCCACAGTGACGTTATCATGTTTGCAACATGGCTTTTGTTACTAGGAAAATTCGTGAGGCAGATCCAGACTTTACCAGAAAGTACCAGTTTGGAATCTTCTATTACAGCCTCGGAAACATAAACTATCCTTGACTTTTAAAAGACTTCTTTTGATGTGTCTAAGAAGACAAGAAAAATGTTTTGTGAACTTTTAATGATAGCCCTAAAAGACTTTAAACAACAAATATGTAAGTATCTGGTTTTGGAATTAGAAGGACGCATGAGTAACATCCCTAAATTGAAAAACAGTCACTGGCAGAAGTGTGAGAGAGTCTGCCTTGCAGAGCCTTTAGGAAGCTAGACAGTAACTCTTGTTCAGAAGAAGTGGGACCTCAAAGTGTCCGGACAGCAGTGGGTAGCAAGAATGACTGCTGGACCACCCATCTGCAGCACACTCTGGAACGCTCCTGCACCCTAACTTTACCAGGGCACTGTGTGTCCTCTCAGACAGCTAGACCCACGTCTCCACACTTAGATGCTGTCTTTAGTCAGCTGTGAGAACCGGGATAGCACCTTAACTGTGTCCCC
The DNA here is from genome assembly GCA_030674055.1 of Rhabdomys pumilio. Classification (NCBI taxonomy): domain Eukaryota; kingdom Metazoa; phylum Chordata; class Mammalia; order Rodentia; family Muridae; genus Rhabdomys; species Rhabdomys pumilio. The sequence goes on along the minus strand of JANHMN010000014.1, from coordinate 5,952,991 downwards.
TCGTTCCCTCCTTAAACAGTTCAGTCTGTCAGGCTTGCTCCCACCCCTTGTTGGACTGACCACAAGGCTTTCTTGTTCTCTATTGTTTGTAATCAGACATTATTAATGATTTTGGTTTTTTTTTTCAAATAAGGTATTTTCCTTCTAGTCAGAGCGTTTTTCATGTTTGTGTCTTTATTGCTTGTGTGGAATTGTTTGAGCTTTAAAAATTGAAAATGTGCAATAGTCATGTCTATTAAAGTGTGTGTGTGTGTGTGTGTGTGTGTGTGTGTACACACGTACGTACCAGTATGTGGAGTGGGTTTGGGTATGTACATACACATTTGAAAGTTGAAATAGGCATATATATTTTAAATCTAGAGATTTATTTAAGTGCTCAGTGTTGAAGACTGTGAAAGGCACTTAGTGTGTGTAATTACAATTGATCTCTATAGTACTCTGTGATACCGTATCCTGGGGCAGGATTTTCTTTCTATTTCCCTGGAACAATTACAGGTTTTTACAATTAGCCACTTGCTGCATTATGCCCACAACCAACCTTCCTTTTAATTGATAGGACCTGGCTCTCTTTTGTGACACTTTTCAACCAGTAGCCCTTTCACTGGTGGACTCTAGAATTCCATTTTACAAGCTGAACTATCCTGAGTTACATGCTCTACCAAGGCAGAGTTCTATGTTAAGTTGGTTGTTTACCTAGTGGGACTTAAAGTTCCAGAGGGAAGAGACTACTCCTTTGTTTATCATATACTATGCCAAAAGGTAAAAAGACCAAACTAACAGGTCATAAAAATGAAACAAGCTTTCCTATATAGGCCTGCCACTCTGGCTGAGCCAAAGCATGTCATCTTCCAGGAACATATACTTTGTGTTCTGCCAGGAGAAGGGAGGAGCTTGTTTCGAGAACCGTGTTTTGGTTCTAAGAGTGAATGTGGTTGCCAAACTGAAACATTTGTAGGTTACATTGTCAACAACCAAGAAGGTTTTGTGCCAAACTTCATCTACAAAGGAGAGCATATGAAAATGATCTTTGGGGTTTCAGTGAGAAGGGAGAAATGTAGTTCACCTAAGTCTTCTGTTTGTTCTCTTGCCCTTCTAGTCAAGGCAGAGTACAAGTCAGTATTAGAGGGTGGCTGAGCACAGCACATCCTTTAAACGTGTACACTTGAAGAGTTTAACTATCTTTGAGAATTAAATGAACTTTCTTTGTCCTTGTAGAGTGTAGTCCAGCCATATCTGTTCCTCCCAATCTTTAGATTCACCCAACCCATCTCTTAGAATAGCCTCCAAACTGCTCCCAGTGGCTTTATTCTGAGTTTCTCTTTCTGTTTTCCCTCCTTCTCCCTCCCTTTCCTCTCTTCCTCCTCCTCCTCTTGTGTGTGTGAAAGAGTGGGGAGAGGGAGCCAGAGACAGTGTGTGAGAGAGGGAGCAGGAAGGGGAACTGGAGGGGGACTGGTGTTCCACAGCACCAGTCTTCAGTTCTTAAAGCTTTAAGGCAGGTGCTGCAGGTCTACACTCAGGTCCTCATGTGTGGCCAGTTTATCTTCTTGGCTCTTTCATGTTCCATCCAGTAGACCTTTGTCTTCTCAGCAGCTAGAGGGGATCCCTTCAAAGACAAAGTCAACTGAAATCCTCATCCTACCAGAACTCTCTATGGCCTCCTACTGCACATATCAGAAGAGCCCGTGGCTTCCGTTCCCATCAGGGTCAGCTGGTGCCTTTTGGGGGATCTCCTTTTCACCTCGTTCCATCTGTGCCAAGTCCCAGAAAGGCCTGAGGTTCTATTGTGCTTTCTTATTTTGCTGGTACATCCTTCATTCATGCCCAACTTGAATAGCTACTTCTGAGTGCCCCACCCACAGAGTTACATTGCTAGTCCCATTTCGTATAAAGACCTGCATTTTCCTGTTCCTGTTTTGAATTCTGTGTCCCTTCTCCATGTCCACTTTCCGTACCCTCTAACATCAACTCCACCAGACCAAACATGGCTTGTCTGTTTTGTTGCTGTGTTTCCTTCTTTTTATTATTATTTATTGATTTTATTGGATATTTTATTTATTTACAATACAGATGTCATCCCCTTTACCCATTTCCCCTCCCTAGAATCCCCTATCCTACACCCCCTCTTCCTTTATGCTTTTATACCATTTTGATTACATGCCTATATTAAGGTTAGTTCTGGGTTGAGGGTCTAGCAATACAATAGATACAAATAGTCAAGGAACAAGCAAGACAATAAACAAAGTTCTGTGATCACTCCCATGATCACTATTTCTAAAGGCTTATAAGGATGACTGAAGTATCTGAGCCTACTTCCCTATCCTGGCCCAAGGTCATTTTCCTGTCTGAAGCCTACTTCCTTGTTCTAGCCTAAAATTTAGAATCCTGTCTGTAATTACTTCTTTGTTCTTGCCTAATATTTAGATTCCTGCCTGAGATTACTTCTTTGTTGTAGCCTATGATTTAGACTCCTACCTGAAATTACTTCTTTGTTCTAGTCTAATGTCAAATTCCTGTTTGAAGCCTACTTCCTGTCCTTGGTCAATGTCATATTCCTGCCAAGCTGCCCCTTTCCTTGTCCTTGGCCCATGTCAATTGCTACCACCACTGCTTATACAATAGCATTGACACAAGGAGTTAAGACAACTATTTTTGTTAACCATCTAGCAAAAAAAAAAAAGTTACTAATGTATTGAGTATACAAAAGGATTTATATCGGTTTCTGGAACAATGAATGATGCACTATAACCCATTCAAATTATCTGGAGGAGGTTCAGGGTTCAAGAGATAGGAGCCATCCCAAGTGTCATGACAAATATCATTGGAGTAGTATTACTTTTGAAATTCACAATGATTGTCATTATAATTAGAAAAAAGTTTAAAGACACCTGTAGGATATTTGGCATAATCCTAACACCTCTCTGGGTGTGTTAACTTTGCATAATGAGATTAAGAATTTAAAGAGTGCTGCTCTGTTGACCTTTGATGCTGCAGATAATGCCAATAAAATTATCCATGGCCTGAGCTCAGTATTTCCATTTTGGTCAAACCTCAAGAATGGCATATATAGCTTGATCAGGCTAGCCCTTCTTGTCCTGGGAATACTTTTATTCCTGTCCAATGAGTTAAAGCTTATCTTTAACAGCATCAACATATTGGCAGCCAAAATACATGGCTTAAACCCAAAAATGGACCCCTAGACAGACTTATTGAATTAACAGGCTGGCAAGCCAAGGCTGAGTAAGATTCTGCACAGAGCCTTACCAACCTAAGACAGAAGTGCATTGCCGTTGATAATGCATATTCCATGATAGGTAAGGAAGGCATTCTTGTCAGCGTGACCTAAGTCAGGCTCAGTCTTGTTAATGAAATAAAAAAGGGGGAGAGGTGTAGAGCCTTTGGGGCTGCTTGGCAAGATGTTGCTGTGCAAGCGTGCACGCGCGTGCACACACACACACAGACACACACATACCCTTCCTTTCTGGCACATAGTAAATCCTCACACTGACAAGTGAAAAACTGAGAGAAGCAGTGTGGTTAAAGCTAGATACAACTTGTCCTTTAGAGTCTACTTCTGACATCTGAAGTTTGCCTATTGCCATTTTCTCAGGAACACAGTTCTTCTTTCAATTTCTTAAAAGGACAAATTAAAACAACAACTTTAAAAAAGAAGTTATTCTTAAATGCAGTGCTGTGATACACTTTTAATGAAAAAGTTGTACTATGAATCTTTATGTTAAATGTACTAACTCCAAAATTAGTTTTGCCAGAAAAAAAGATGATAAAAGAAAGTTACCATGCCAAGCCCAGGCCGACTTATCTCATCATCTGAGTTTTGTGGATCTTAACCATAGTCTGTAACTTCTTTTCCTTTAAAGCACATTCTAACTTCTAAGAGGAAACCTCCAGAAGGCCCCTGCTGTTCTCATGGCCTCTGCTGTGGGGCTCTGCCCCATTCAGAAGCCCACCGAGACAGGAGGTTAAGACACAGGCCCATGAAGGGGGAGGAAAGGTGACCTGTGGGGCAGTTATTCAACACAGCTACGTTAACCAGCTCTTTAGGCTCAGGCAGATGCTGATGCGGGTGAATCAAATAGCAGGTCCTCTGAAGCTCGAGGACCTAATTGTACCCAGAAATTTTGTTCTTAAGGCCGCTTTAACAATTTCTTATTGGTGGTGAAAGTATGAGATGAGACAACAACTCGAGCAGCATACAAAAGACATTTTCTTAATATTTTATAGCAATTAAAAATTGTGTGTTAAGTATAGATAATCATGATGAATATTAATTACATATATGTAATACTAGCAAATGTCTGTTATATTAAAATAACATAAGCCATTGAAGTAAAGAAGTGAGAAATTAGTCGTATGTTAGAATTAGGCTGAGATTAAATACTTCTACATACTGTAGTGTGTCTAGTCGTCATGAACAACCCTGTTATGTTGATGTCATATTTACATTGATGAAATTCTTCATTAGTTATATCTAATATCACTCTGTGAAAGTCTTTTAACCGATGAGTGGCTGAAAGAATTATTTATGATAACTGAGTTAATGCCCATATAACCATCATAACTATCTACTGCCAACCTGAAAGTATTTAAAATTTTCAAATATGTGCATTGAAGGAGTAAAACGTTATTCCTTGGAAGCATGAAACTGGAAGTGTTGAGTTTCTTTGCTACTTTGAGTTTGCCCAGGGAAGTGATCAATACATATGATTTTAGAAGGGCAGCCAATAGCACTAGCTATGACACAAGTCCTAGTGTACAGGCACCAACAGCATAGAGTTTTCCTTCTGTAGAGAAAGTTTCAGGGATGCAGGAATCTGAAAGACTAACTGTAGGAACTCAGACTAGCCAACAGTTGTCATTCTGACTTGGGTGGTTACTATCCTCAAACCCACCAGATACAAGACTCAGACCAAAATGCCCTTCAGTCATAGAAGGAAACAACCCATGGGGAATCTTTGACTCTAAGGACTTGGAATTGCTCTTTTGAAATCTTTCTCAGGATTCATGATCAAAAGACTCATGAAAATATAAAAACATTAGGCAAGAGCAAACAAATCCTACTCCATTCTGTGTGAGTTTGAATCAGGGCAGAAAGTCCCATCTGCTGTATAGGTAACATAAAGGTAACATAAAGATATTTTGTAAAATATCTATGTACGAACATGTTAGATTTACCTTTCACAACAGTTATTTACTGTTCCTATTATCCTACTATTTAATGTGTTTTGCAAAGTGAACGAAAATTAAAATGACCCACAAAGGCTTAATCAGTACAAGTTTTACCTCTTGTAATATTAAATTTTCTATAAAATAATAATTAAAAATCATTTTTATGTGTTCTTTATTATATAAGTCCTAATGATAAAATTCAGGAAGAAATACAATGATATTACAAAGCAAAAATCCAGTTGTTTAATTGTGGAAAATGTATCCTGTGTACGTTTTCAGTGGGACTACTCTTTGTAAACTCACTGTCGAATTCATATTCTTGAGTTAAAGACAGAATTCATAGTCCAGAACTTATGGCGAAACAGCACAGGAATATGGTTGTGCTGTTGTTTATGTTTTGCCATGAGTACCTCTGTTTTTCTAAGTTATTAATAGGCTTGAGAAAAAATAATATAAGCAGTTGTGCTAAACACAAGCAAAGTAAAGAGAATAGACTTCCGCCAGAGCCTGCTGCTGTTTGGAGAGGGGAAGCTGGGTGCAGTTTTGTGAGAACTGGGAGAGAGGAAGCAATTCAGCTCCACAATGACTGCTGATCTTTGATTTACTCATTTTGGAGTTTACAAGCGGCTGCCAAGTTGCGTCTAATGCATGCTGCGTAACCCTTGGAGACCTCCGTCCTGGCCAATGTCTGCGGTGCTTGCGTCAGTGGCGGCCGTGAGGGAGGAAACAACTTAAGAGAAGATTGTTTACTACTTAGTTTAACGTAGAATTAAAAGGCTAAAATAAGCACTTGGAACTCTGTTTTTGTTTTGTTTCTCATAAAAAAATAAATTCATGACTCCCCCAGAGAGATACCAAGCATATAATCCCAAATGTTAATTACAATTCCCTTCTGAACAGCATCATTTAATCAGTTTTTTTAAAGGTCAGTGAGAAAAGTCTTGCTTTTGAAAATGACCTCCATATTCCCCATCATGTCTAAGTCCCATGTGAGAGTAAACAAACAGACTAACCAAAAGTTACCTCAATGTTCACAGTCATTCTATCAGTTGCTTGTGAGATTAGACAAATTAACTAAGTCCAGCCTAATTGTGTGTGATGGCATCCTCAAGGACACAGTGATCTAAGGAGCCCCGGAGGCAGAGCATACAGAGGGCTGGTGGAAAGAACTGCGGAGCGTGCTAAGTTGCCTTTCTTGCTACATACTTAGCCCATTTCCAAGCTAGTGGGTTATAGTTTCCTTGAGGGTAAAGATTGCCCATATTTGTTTGTTAAGTCTCACCCTGTGGATAGACTGGAACACATGAGAGGAGAAACCTTTGAGCGTCTACCTGTGAGTAATTCTTTCCCTAGGATAAGCCTACTTCAGCTGCTAAGTGGAGACTAGCGTGGGAAAGAGGTTGAGGAAATAAGGTCACAGACTCAGCAGTGTATGGACTGCGGCTTTTGTTTGCTTCATCTCTTTCGCATGCAGAAGGAAATGATAGGACCGCCCACCAGCACAGCTGGCTGAAAGTTCAGCGCCACTTCTACAGCTCTCTATCAAGAGTGGATTCCCAGATAGCCACCCGGCGCCATCACTTCACAAGTCGTTTTAAGATACACAGGGAAAAGGGGCTTTCAAATAAACCCGCTGATCATTTATATTTTAGAGCATATGGTCCGTACGATTTGAAAACACAGGAAACGTGGGGAAGCAAGAAGCACTGTAAGTTCTAAAGATGTAAAAAGAAAAGAACAAGCCCCCGAGGCCTCAGCTTCAGACAGAGAATTACCAGTCACCAAGGAACGCAGAGTAAGAGAGGTGGACTTCTGTCAGGAAGAGCACATTAATTGGTTATCCAAAACCGACTGGTCAACCCTAAAGAACACACATATAAGCAACATGAAGCAGACTGAGGAAGTTGTATCTATGTATTTCACAACACACACATAGATGTAACAACTATTAAAGCAAAAGAAGCCTTGAATTTAAATGAGACCAAGGTGGAACATGGGAGGGGTTAAAGTGACAGGGAAGAGGGGTAAGGATGTAAATACATTATAGTCTCAAAAATATTTAAAAACATACAATAGCAAGCAGCCAGCTTTTATTATAGGAGCAAAATACAAGTTATTTTATTAGTTCAGGTTTAATTGCTTTTCACTGTAAATGAGTAAGTTAAAGCTATTTTTATTTGAGGAATGGATTCTTCTCATCACAGGAAGAGCAACTTTCCCCCCATTTCCCTCTGGGCTTTTATATTTTCAATTTTCTTCTTCATTATGTTTTTTTTTATTGTTTATATTTTATCTCTGATTTTCCCAAAGGGTCAATAGCATTTATTGAATTTTAAATTTTAATTTAATTAGAGTAAATTATTTTAAGATGATATTTAAGCCCCTTGAGTCCCAAATTGTCGTCACTGATTTCTTTGGGATTTATAAAGTTCAGGGAATATTAATATACCCGAGAGTGGAGCACTGTGACTGGCAGCATCCTCTTTACTGAGATCACTCGGGGAAAGCATGGAAGCAGAATCAATAGTCTCCCGGAAGGCTGGGAAAGCTTGAGTTTGGAGTTGAGGCTTTATCTTCTAAGCTTTGAAAGGCTCACTCGGAGAAGGATCACCAGATGGTTCACTGTGAAGTCACATCTCAGTGCAGCTTCCTGATCATCACAAAATGGCTAACCTAACAGTTGGTTCATGACAGCTACCACCTCAATGTGTCACCTTTTCCTGAGAATACCATTAATATGTCAAGAATATAGAATCACCTCAAATTGCCCATTCCCGTTAGCCTCTTGTCTTTATAAGGAAGTCAACACTGGCTGATCTTAGAGATTCCTTTCCTATTCAGCCTGACCCTGACCAGTGACTACTGTGTGTTCAAGTGCTCTGGTAGCTTCTGCTTTCTGAGAAAAAAGCCCACCCTCTCAATTATACAACCTTATTCACAGCTTGATAATACTTTCAGCATTATCACACACACACACACACACACACACACACACACACAAACATCTGACCATTATGGTTAAAAGCATCATGTGTGATATCTGCTGCTGATTGGTGGAATATTCTGTATGTCTTGTGCTCTACTATATGCCAGAAGCAGCTGGCTCCTACCTGCGCAATTCTGGAACAAAAATTAAATGATGAGTTCCAGGAAGGCTTACACTAGCTGTTATTTCTGATTTAATCAAATTAAAAGGAAAGAATAAAAAAGGACAATGAAGTTCACTTGTATCCAGTGTCGCTGGAAATTATGTCCCTGCTAAGTTGACATTTTTGATTAAAGGTTCTAATTATCAAGCTGTTAATACTCCGAGTTGAATACTCATTAACCCTGCTACCATTTAATAAGTTTGCCTGATCGCAAATCTTCTTTTCTCTCTCTTAATCTTGTGTTTTTCCACAGAATACTGCAGGAGAGGTAGACTCAAGCCAGATGATCCCAGTGAAAGATGGAGAGCGAGTGAAGGTTTTATAGTGTTTAGAATTTATCCAAGGAATGGATGCAGATGTTGAAAAGCAAGTCTGCAGAGTAAAAGTAGAGGAAGGCATAAACTGCCAGCCAGCTGACAGCCTTGTTTTTAATATTCAAAAGTGTTTTAGTTAGATTTTTCCATTGCTATGAAGAGCGACCATGACTGTGGCAACTCTCATAAAAGATATCATTTCATTTGGGCTGACGTACAGCTTCAGAGATTTAGTCCAATGTCGTCATGGCAGGAAGCATGGCAGCATGCAGGCAGGCGTGGTGCTGGAGGAGCCAAAAGCTCTACATCTTGATCTGCAGGAGGATTATGTGCCACACTGCGTGTTACTTGAGCATATTGAGAACTCAAAGCCCATCTGCACAGTGACAGTAACAGTCACACACCACCTCCAGCAAGGCCAACCTCCTACTGATACCACTCCAAATGAGCCAAGCATTCAAACACATTTGTCCAAGGGGTCATACCTACTCAAATCACCACAGAAGGTAGACCAACTTTTACACTAAGGACTAGGACAAGGAGAAAGAAGTCTGTGTGTTTAGGAAAGCTCCTCACAGGTCTAAGGAATACCATTTAGATTGATGTATTCTCAGCCGGGCAGTGGTGGCACACGCCTTTAATCCCAGCACTTGGGAGGCAGAGGCAGGCGGATTTCTGAGTTCGAGGCCAGCCTGGTCTACAGAGTGAGTTCCAGGACAGCCAGGGCTACACAGAGAAACCCTGTCTTGAAAAAAACCAAAAAAAAAAAAAAAAATGATGTATTCTCTGTCAGTCTGCTATTTATAGTCCTTAAGGTCAAATTTGATATATTTTTTTAACCTAGAATATTTTAACAGTTTTACCCCTTTATGCAACTTGCTTTCAAGAAAGCCTTTTGATTTGTCTATGTGCCCTCTCTCTCTCTCTCTCCCTCTTCCCCTCCCCCTCCTCCCCCTTCTCTCCCTCCCTCTCTCTCTCTCCCTCCACCCCCCTCTAATTTTATTTGAGAGAGGAAATAAACATTATTAAGTATCCTGTTGAAAACCAGGGATAGTAGTTTTATAAGTGCTTCACAGAGATGGACATGAATAACTTGCCCAGTTTCCCGGTGTAAATACAGCCTCATTCAGTAATCTCTAAGTTGGCTTTGCCGCTGTGCACATGTCTTTACACATTTTATTATAGACTCTGATAATTCTCATTTAGACATTTGAAGAGTGCTGGTGTTCTGGTCAGTAGAGCCGCATCTGTCCCCAGTTGGAGGTTCCTTGTGTTAGCCTATCATGTCTGGAAAATGAATGTCTTTGGTTTTCTAAAAGACATAGAGGCTGAGAAACATAGAACTGATAAACCATTTTTAACATGAACATCCTTCCATTTCAGATGTTACTTTCAAAGCCAGGTGGTGATGGCAGATGGCTTTAATCCCTGTACTCAGGAGGCAGAGGCAGAGGCAGAGGTAGGAGGACCTCTGTGAATTCCAGGACAACGAGGGCTACACAGAAAAACCCTGTGTCAGAAAATTTTTTTTTTTACTTTTAGCTGGGTCATTCAACAGTCTAGGACTCCTCTTGTTTTTAATACACAATCACAATATTGCTTTGAGTGAAATGTTAGAAAGATGTACTGCTGGAGATGTCAGTCATGTGCCTGTGACAATGAAATGCTTCATCACCACAAAGTAACTGCCATTTGGAGATGTCTCGATAATAACTTTTTTTTTTTTACATCCTGCCTGATATTGTCTGTTTCACACCAAACAATACATTTCAACATTTGGTTAAAAAGTGGACCTTGTGTGATAGTTGCATTTTGTTCCCAAGCTCAAGGTGTACAGCAAATTGACCTTGTGTTCAAGGTGACCTGTTCTCTCCATTTGCCGAGGCCTAGCCTGCTTTGAGCACCACAACTCCAGGATCCTGCTCCACAACTCACTTTGGGGACATTTGGAACAGCTGAACATTTTAATTAATATTTCCTTTATTTCCTTGGTAACCAGTGCTGCTTTGTCTGTGGTCATTTCTGTTGCAAGGTGCTTTGATCAGTTTATTCCAGTCCTGCGTGTTGAGTTTGGCTCATAGAGGTGTTATGTGTAATAATCACAGGGTTTCTCAAAAAAATGAAGTTGAATACCTACCTCAGACCTCTGGGCCCTGTGTTCTTTTACGTCTGACTCCTGCACATATTTATGTTAATTGCTTTATGTCGAGCTGCCTCTGGTTTGTAGTCCCCTTATGCAAGGACTACCTCTAGCTGTATTTGATGAAGAAAATATCTGGCTCTGTACAGACTTTTCGCAAGGGAAGCTTATGGATGTACTTGCTCAAGACTTCTTTCAGCTATTATGTAACAAGAAATTAGCTTTCTGTAGCAATTTACAATCTCTTGGCAGTCCTTTTGGAAGCTTGCATGCTCCCAGGTGATTAAGGCAAACTTATTAAGCTGCTGTTGGTATTTCACAGGTGAAGCAGATAGAAATCTTCATAGTGGTGATTCAGGATTCTTAAGATTGTCTTCTCTATCCTCAGGAGATCGTCTCCACAGAGATGTGAGGGCACCTTAATGATAGACTACCTCCCTCAAATTAAAAGTTTCCCACTGCAGAAGTCTGTGTTGAAATTCGGAATCTTCGGCAAGCAGTAAACCATCTTCATGCAGTGGTTCTGTGTGTCAGCTCTCACACAAGCCTGGGTGAAGAAGCCTAGGGAGCTTGGAGAGGAGATTTAAACTTGAGTCCTTATTCACAGTGGCACTGAATGATGGTCCATTAGGCAGTTAACAATAGTTTGGTGACCTGCTGGAAAGGATTTGGTGACAGAGTGTATGGTTGAAGACTGAAATGACTCTGACTCATAATGTCTTAGTCTCATGATTTAAGAAGCTAGTAAGTATTGGGGTCCTGAAGCTCTCTGTATACAACACAAAGGAGAAAGAGGAGTGGGCTCCTCCTTCCATATGCATAATAACCTTGAAGTGGGTTGATCAGATCCCAATAAATGCAACACAGACAATGGCCGTCTCATGACCCCCTCTCTAGGTTTTGTAGAGCAGTGTAAGTTCCTTAGGAGGAACAAAGAATGCTATAGCAGACAGTACTTACTGTCACTCAGAACGTCAAGGCTCAAAACTGAACAACCGTAAGCACATGCACTGCTGTTGTCTGGAGTTGTGCTCTTTGGCTCTGTTTTATAAGGACTTGCTCCAGGTGACTCAAACCAGAATTTTACTAGCAATACCTAATTGTCAGATACCTTTTGTTTTCCTCTTTGAAGCTGTCACGGAGTGCAAAGATTATTCTCTCCAGGTCGGTAGCTAGCTTCAATTTTGCCAACTCATTTTCTCTGCTCAGCGATCAACTGCTACAACTTTCAGCTCACTACTGGGCTTGCCTGGTTTGTTTTTGTTTTTGTTTTTTTTGTTTTTTTGGTTTTTTTGGGTTTTTTTTTGTCTTTCATACCAGGAATTAACTAATGGTTACTGGGATAAGTCTCATTTTGAGAGTTCAATAACAAATGCAGTTACAAAATTGCCATCAAAAACCTATCTGAATCAGAATCTCCTCAGGAAATGTTTCTACAAACAAAAATTGTAGAAACATTACACCACACTCTCTCCATAGGTGATCTCATCATTAGCCACAGCCTTAAGCTTCAGCTAGTTTTCCATGCTTCATGACTTGCAGATTTATAGCTTTATTGTAGTTCCCTCTTTGAGCTCTGGCCTATGTGTTCCTGCTCTCTGACAGCTCCTCTTGGATGTATGACAGTCGTCTCAGTAACGTGTCCTAACTGTGTTTGACACTCTTGAAACACATATTCCCACAATGTCTCCCTCTCATCTCTCAGTAATTGCTGCCATCGATCACAGAGCATCTTAGACACTATTGATTCCTTTCTCTGTGTATACCCAGCCTATCAGTTGCCAATAGCTCCTCAGCAGGGAGGAGAGGGTATGTCTAATTCATATTGTAATGCTGGGATTTGGCCTGACTTGAACTTGCACAGGTCTTGGACGTGCTATGACCATGTCAGTGAGTTCATATGTACAGCTGCCCTGTTGTGTCCATAAGACACTCTTTGCCTGTAGTCACCAAGTGCCCCTGGCTTTTACACTTTCTGCTTTCTGTTTCTCATCACTTGGGGAGAAGGGTTGCAGTGCAGATGTCTCCTGTAGGGCTGAACCTTCTGTAGTCTTTTTCTCTGCACCTCATCGGGTTGTGGATTTCTGGGTCCATTATCATCTACTCAAACAGAAGATTCTCTGATATGAGTTGAATTTATGGATCAAATGATAAGTCATTAGAAGTCAGTACTAAACTAACTTCTAAAAGTAGCAGTACCTTCTCCACTGGAGCCAGTGATTTGTCTAGCTATAGGTTTGTCGCTCCACACTGGTGCTAGGTTTGAGTTTCATTTTGCGACTTAAATCCAATTATAAAATGGTTGGTTACTTCTATGATAGTTGTGCCACTACTGCACAAGTGTTTTTATGTTGCTAGGCCATTCTTCATTTTAGTATTTTAGCTCACAGGATTCATATCTGGTAAAATGCCTCATTACTTTTTCCCTCTGGTGGTACATATGGCAACCTCCAGCATTATAAAAGCTAACCAGTGGCAGAACAGTTACCAGGTGAATACCAGCTTGATTTTCTCATCTTCTATGACTGTAGTATCTAGTAGGGGTATTGTTCTCGTTATTGTAGACCAACTCCATTTTAATTCTCTGTCTCTCTTTCTCTCTCTCTCTCCTTCCCTCCCCCTCCCTCCTTTCCCTCCTCTTCCTTCCCTTCCCCCCATATGAAAGTTTCTACTATAGTAGGGTTCCATTTGATTTTTTCACTATTTAATTATTTAACTTTTTATTGGATATTTTATTTACACTTCAGATGTTATCCCCTTATCTCACTCCCCCTACCAAGGAACCCCCCTATCCCATCCCCCTTCCTCCTGCTTCTATGAGGAAGTGCTCCTACCACTCCACCTTGAATTCCCCCACACTCAGTGTCCAGCCATCACAGGACCAAGGGTTTCCTCTCCCACCTATGCCCAACAAGGCCATCCTTCCCTACATATAGAGCTGGAGCCACGGGTGCCTCCCTACGTGCCCCCAGGCTGGTGGTTTAGACCCTGGGAGCTCTGGTTGGCTGGATTGTTGCTCTCCTCATGGGACCACAAACCATTTCAGCTCCTTCAGCTCCTTCTCTCTAACTCCTCCATTGGGAACCCCTTGATCACTTCAATGGTTAGCTGTGAGCATCTGCTTCTGACTATGTCAGACTCTGGCAGAGCCTCTGAGGAGACAGCTATATCAGGCTCTTGTCAGCATGCACTTTCTGACATCCACATCAGTGTCTACCTTTGGTGACTGCACATGGGGTGGATACCCAGGTAGAATGGTCTCCAGACAGCCCTTCCTTCAGTTTCTGTCCCACACTTTGTCTCCATATTTGCTCCCTTGAGTATTTTGTTACTCCTTCTAAGAAGGATTGAAGCACCCATACTTGGTCTTTCTTGTTCATGAGCTTCATGTGGTCTGTGAGTTGTATCTTGGATATTTCAAGCTTCTGAGCCAATATCCAATTATCAGTGAGTGAATACCGTGTGTGTTTTTTTGTGATTGGGTTACCTCATTCTGGATGATATTTTCTAATTCTATCCATTTACCTAAGAATTTCTCGAATTCATTGTTTTTAATAGCTGAGTAATACTCCATTGTGTAAATGTAGCACATTTTTTGTATTCATTCATCTGTTGAAGAACATCTGGGTTCTTTCCAGCTTCTGGCTATAAATAAGGCTGCTATGAACATAGTGGAACATATGTCCTTGTTATATATTGGAGCATCTTCTGGGTATATGCCCAGGAGTAGTATAGCTGGGTCCTCAGGTAATACTATGTACAGTTTTCTGAGGAACTGCCAGACTGATTTCCAGAGTGGTTGCACCATCTTGCAATCCCACCAACAATGGAGAAGCGTTCCTCTTTCTCCACATCCTTGCACTTATCTACTATCACCTGAGTTTTTGATCTTAGCCATTCTGACTGGTGTGAGGTGGAATCTCAGGGTTGTTTTGATTTGCATTTCCCTGATGACTAAGGATGCTGAACATTTCTTTAGGTGCTTCTTGGCCATTCGAGTTTCCTCAATTGAGTAGCTTTGGTTAGCTCTGTACTCCATTTTTAATAGGGTTATTTGGTTGTCTGGAGTCTAATTTCTTGAGTTCTTTGTATATATTGGATATTATCCCTCTACCAGTTGTAGGATAGGTAAAGATCTTTTCCCAATCTGTTGGTTGCTGTTTTGTCCTATTGATAGTGTCCTTTGCCTTACAGAAACTTTGCAATTTTATGAGGTCTCATTTGTCAATTCTAGATCTTAGCGCATAAGCCATTGGTGTTCTGTTCAGGAACTTTTCCCCTGTGCTCAAGTATTCGAGGTTCTTTCCCACCTTCTCTTCTATTAGTTTCAGTGTATCTGGTTTTATGTGGAGGTCCTTGATCCACTTGGACTTGAGCTCTGTACAAGGAGATTAGAGTGGATCAATTTGCATTCTTCTACATGTTGTCCTCCAGTTGAACCAGCACCATTTGTTAAAATTGCTGTTATTTTTTCACTGGATGGCTTTAGCTCCTTTGTCAAAGATCAAGTGATCATAGGTGTGTGGGTTCATTTCTGAGTCTTCAGTTCTGTTCCTTTGATCTTTCTGTCTGTCTCTGTACCAATACCATGTAGTTTTTATCAGTATTGCTCTGTAGTACAGCTTGATGTCAGGGTTGTTGATTCCTCCACAAGTTCTTTTATTGTTGAGAATAGTTTTTGCTATCCTGGGTTTTTTGTTAGTCCAAATGAATTTGAGAATATCTCTTTCTAACTCTGTGAAGAATTGAGTTGGGATTTTAATGGGGATTGCACTGAATCTATAGATTGCATTTCGCAAGATGGTCATTTTTACTGTGTTAATCCTTTCAATCCATGAGCATGAGACATCTTTCCATCTTCTGAGATCTTCTTCAATTTATTTCTTCAGAGACTTGAAGTTCTTGTCATACATATCTCACTTGCCTGGTTAGATTCACACCAAGGTATTTTATATTATTTGTGACTATTGTGAAGGGTGTCATTTCCTAATTTCTTTCTCAGTCTGTTTAATCTTTCAAGTAGATGAAGGCTACTGATTTGTTTGAGTTAATTTTATAACCAGCCACTTTGCTAAAGTTGTTTATCAGGTTTAGGAGTTCTCTGGTGGAAGTTTTGGGGTCACTTAAGTATACTATCATATCATCTGCAAATAGTGATATTTTGACTTCTTCCTTTCCTATTTGTATCCCTTTGACTTCCTTTTGTTGTCTAATCGCTCTAGCTAGGACTTCCAGTACTATATTGAATAGGTAGGGAGAGAGTGGGCAGCCTTGTCTAGTCCCTGATCTTAGTGGGATTACTTCAATTTTCTCTCCATTTAATTTGATGTTGGCTACTGGCTTGTTGTATATTGCTTTCACAATGTTTAGATATGGACCTTGAATTCCCGATCTTTCCAAAACTTTTATCATGAAGGGATGTTGAATTTTGTCAAATGCTTTCTCAGCATCTAGTGAGATGATCATGTTTTTTTTTTCCTTTGAGTTTGTTTATATAGTGGATTATATTGATGGATTTATGAATATTGAACCATCCCTGCATTCCTGGGATAAAGCCTACTTGATCATGATGGATGATTGCTTTGATGTGTTCTTGGATTTGGTTTGTGAGAATTTTATTTAGTATTTTTACATCAATATTCATAAGAGAGTTTGGTCTGAAGTTCTCTTTCTTTGTTAGGTCTTTGTGAGGTTTAGGTATGAGCATGATTGTAGCTTCAAATAATGAATTGGGTAGTGTTTCTTCTGTTTCTATTTTGTGGAATAGTTTGAAGAGAATTGGTATTAAGTCTTCTTTGAAGGTCTGATAGAATTCTGCACTAAAGCCATCTATCTGGTCCTGGGCTTTTTTGGTGTGGAGACATTTAATGACTTCTGCTATTTCTTTAGGGGTTATGGAACTGTTTAGATGGTTTATCTGCTCCTGATTTAACTTTGGTACCTTACATCTGTCTAGAAAACTATCCATTTCATCCAGATTTTTCAGTTTTGATGAGTATAAGCTTTTGCAGTAGGATCTGATGATTTTTTGAATTTCCTCAGTTTCTGTTGTTATCTCTCCCTTTTCAGTTCTAATTTTATTAATTTGGATACTGTCTCTGTGCCCTCTAGTTAGTCTGGCTAACGGTTTGTCTATCTTGTTGATTTTCTCAAAGAACCAGCTCCTGGTTTTGTTGATACTTTGTATAGTTCTTTTTGTTTCTACTTTGTTGATTTCAGCCCTGAATTTGATTATTTCTTGCCTTCTACTCCTCTTGGGTCTATTTGCTTCTTTTTGTTCTAGAGCTTTCAGGTGTGTTGTCAAGTTGCTAGTGTATTCTCTGTCCAGTTTATTTTTGCAGACACTTAGAGCTATGAGTTTTCCCCTTAGCACTGCTTTCATTGTGTTCCTTAAGTTTTGGTATGACGAACCTTCATTTTTATTAAATTCTAAAAAGTCTTTAATTTCTTTCTTTATTTCTTCCTTGATCACGTCACCATTGAGTAGAGCATTGTTCAGTTTCCATGTGTATGTGGGCTTTCCACTGTTTTTGTTATTATTAAAGACCACCCTTATTCTGTGGTAATCTGATAGGATGCAAGGGATTATTTCAATCTTTTTGTATCTGTTGAGGCCTTCTTTGTGACCAATTATATGGTCTATTTTGGAGAAGGTACCATGAGGTGTTGAGAAAAAGGTATATTCTTTTGTTTTAGGATGACATGTTCTATAGATATCTGTTAAATTCATTTGGTTCATAACTTCCGTTAATTCCACTGTGTTTCTGTTAAGTTTCTGTTTTCATGATCTGCCTATTGCTGAGAATGGAGTGTTTAAATTCCTCACCATTATTGTGTGAGATGCAATGTGTGCTTTGAGTTTTGGAAAGTTTCTTTTATGAATGTGGATGCCCTTGCATTTGGAGCATAGATGTTCAGAATTGAGAGTTCATCTTAGTAGATTTTTCTTTTTATGAGTATGAAGTGTCCTTCTTTATCTTTTTTGATAACGTTTGGTTGGAAGTCGATTTTATTCGAAATTAGAATGGCTATTCCAGCTTGTTTCTTGGGACCATTTGCTTGGAAATTTTTTTCCAACCCTTTACTCTGAGGTAGTACCTATCTTTGCTTCTGCCTCTCCCTCATCCTCTCCCTCCCCCTCCCCCTCCCCCTTACCTCCCCTCCCTCCTCTCCCTCCCCTTTCTTCCCCTCTCCCCGCCCCCCTCTCGTATGAAAGTTTCTACCATAGTAGGATTCCATTTGATTTTTTGGCAAGGTCATTTGCACTATTTATCCCTTGCTAGTTTCCTTCCTCTTCTCTGCCCTTCCCACCCCAACCCAATCAAACCTTCCTACTTTTTATTTTTCTTTATGACACTGTGTTCTATCTCCCCTCCTTAGAAAGCTTTTATAAACCCCTGACATGGCCATGGAGTACTTGGAAATTCAAAGCTAACATCTACAAATGAGAGAAAATACTCTGGATCTGGTTACCTCATTTACAATGATTCTTTCCCACTCCATCTATTTACCTGTGAATTCCATACTTTCCTTTTTTGTAACAGCTAAATGATATTCTACTGTTTAATACCACATAGCTTCTTACCACGCTTTAAATTCAGTTCAACATGCTAGCATCTCTGGCTCTTTGTAATGCATTCTCCTCCTGTCCTCTATGAAATGTGCGATGCTTCCTTACACAGAGCCTTCCTACTGTGTCTACTAAATCCTCCCTCTTCTTCAACACACCATGTGTTCTAGGGTCTTTTTCCTTATCTTCCACAGCACTCAGCATGCTATAGCAATTTAGTTATACACAGTATAACTTTATGGGTGCATGGACTGAGGTGGTTTTCCACACAGCTATATAACCATTCCTACCACAGTAGCTGGATACATATTTATGAAAGAAGTAACTAATCTTAATTAAATTGTTTATTTTAAATGTTTTTCGTATAACATCAATGTTATATGAGAAATAGGATTTGAGTGAGATTTTATGGAATAACTGATTTGTTACTGTAACCAGAAAGACTTAAGTCAGATATGGAGTATCAACATTTATCCCAAATTCATACTATTCTTTTTCTATCATGTTCATGTAAAGACTAGTGCGAATCTTTAATATTGGCCAGATAATGTCCTTCCTTTAGTTGCATGATCAGAAGTACAATGTGTATATAACATCTTAAAGAAATAAATACTTCAATGTTCCTAATACAATAAATGTTTTGTCTTCTGCGTATGTGTATATCATATATGTATACATATGCATATATATCATATATGCATACCATGTGTATGCATACATGTGCATGTAGAACCACATTCTCATATAACGGACACAGAAGGACATAAGGTGCCTTCTTGTGTCACTTTCCCCTGTGTATTTGGGGACAGGGCCTTTCATTACATCTGAAGTCTGTTTTTTTGGCTAGGCTGGATGGCCAGTGAGCTCAGAGGATCTCTGTTTCCACCATACCAACACTGAGGTTACAGGCACTCACAGCTTTCCTTGCCTTTACATGGGGGTTAGGGATTTGAATTCAGGTCCACAGGCTATCTCCTCAGCTCCATTTCTTTATGTTTAAAACATACACACACACACACACACACACACACACACACACACACACACACACA
>JANHMN010000014.1:5897400-5933572 GCA_030674055.1 Rhabdomys pumilio | reverse complement strand
ACACACACACACACACACACACACACACACACACACACACACACACAGTTGACCTTAGACATGTTTCCATCTGAGGGAGAGGGTAAAAGAAATAAAGTTAATTGGAGTTCCTAAATTTGAAATTTATGTTCAGGATTCTCTCATGTTGTATGCTTTCCTCTTACTAGAGTTTCTGTGCGGTCATTTATATGTGGAAGTCATTGCATTCTCCAACCTTAGTGTGCACAAAGTCTTGTCTGTGTTAGACTGTGAAACTGGGTGGCATTAAATCTTCTTCCCCTATAAGAGGAAAGTTGAACTTAGAGTGAAACCTGGATATCATACCACTCTAAAACAACATGATTTCATTGTTCAAATTACCAGGGCTTCTTGCTCATTACTGCATGTGAACTCTTAGAGAGCAAAAGTGTTTTAAATTTGTGTCAGTAGGGCATAGAAATACAGGCTGAGATAAGTTTGCATCAAAATGACCACTTTCAGCAAATGTAAAATAGCAGTCTCCTGTTGCAAGTCAGAATGTATAAAATACATATTCCTGGCAAAACTGGGCTATTTGGTTAAAACTTGCATAAATATGCTCCTGACCTTGGCAAACCAGCATGTCTAATTTCCTGCAGAAGACTAAGCTGCTTGGTGATGGATGCTGTGTCAGTTGTTGGCTCGTTAGCAGTTTAGCATGGGTTTGTACATCTCTGCCTTGCTTCCTGCCTTCTTAACCTGGTCATCTGTGCTCGGCTTATTTTGTTTAAATGATACACACATTGAGAAATCTTTATTGACATTGGCGCATGCTCCTCGATCCCTCTGTGGTCTTTCTCCTCATTACCTCGATTGACATTCTTTTCAGGGTCCCTTTGCTCTCCTCATCAAGTTCATCTAGTGTCTAATCCTTGGGCCACTGTTGTTCTCCTAGCAGAAACCGTGGCTGGCTACATCTTGGCTATCATTAGCAAGTTAAATGCTGAATATCGCATCTTGGATTGTGGCCTCATGAGTCATTTGCCTTTTGAGCAAGGTGTGTCCAATGCTGGAAAGAAATCATAGCAAGGTCTACACCAGATGCCAACAAGTTTTCAAATGGAGTTGCCACACCTAAACCTAAAGCTTTTTTCAACAGTTAAGATTAAGAGTAATTAACATTTAATATAGGCCACACTTAGTAGTTCATTAAGTTTCCATGAAAACTAGCTTTTAGCTCTGTGTGTCAGTGCTACATGAACCTTGATATTTCAAACATTAGTCCTCATCAGATCTGTCTTTTTACAACAGAGAATTAAAGGAAAACTGCCTTTTAATAGGAAGTAATTCTCTGTAAAGGCTGTGGTCTCAGTGCGTGGCATCAGCACTGTGGTCCCTTCTTCATCACATTGGGAGGACAACTGAGAGCAATTACTTCATACAACTCGGTTTTTGTACTGGGATATCCCTAAGGTCGATTTTCCTTTTAAAACTATTGCTAGGGTATACATTCTACAGTCGTGTGCCTTTCCCGATGATGGTCTACTTCAGTACTAGAGACTACTGCTTTGACATTACACTTCTAATGAGGACAGTAGTGTTCAATTTTGTTTTTTTATCATTTAATAATCTTTTTTCGTTAAGTAAAGATAATCAGATTTTCAACTTTTACATATTCTTTAATAAGAAGTTATGATTTTAATTTGGTGTTGGTAGCCGTCTATGTTCTTGAGAGCTGTATCAGTATAATAAAGCTGAGTGGAGCCATGATACTGTCGCTGTGACATCGTTATATACGGATATAGGCAGATAAAGAAATAGATAGGGATGAGTTGGTAGATAGATTTATTTTATTAGCGTGTGTGTGTGTGTGTGTGTGTGTGTGTGTGTGTGTGTGTGTGTGAATGCAGGTACCTCTAAAGGCCAGGAGTGTTCTGAATTTCCCAGAGCTGGAGCTATAGACTATTGTGATCTGCACCGTATGGGTTCTGGCAGCCAAACTCTGGTTGTCTGTGAGAGCAACTAAGCTTTTTTATAGCTAAGCCATCTTTCTAGCCCCATGTGAGAAAGGCCTACTTGCTTATATTTAATATGACAGTAGTTCTCCTAAGTCAAAAAGGTAAGCTCTTCCAGGAGTGTGTACCTACACACTGGATAGGAAGACCATGGAGAACAATAGCCTGCACTGTGTCTTCTTTTCACACTGGAGCAGGTTCACTTTCTTATTCAAGATCACACATGCTCACCACAGCTTCAAACCCTTGCCTCCGCCAGTGCTCACTCCAGATTCGAGTCTAGCTGATTAGTCTGCGTTCACAGCATTGACACTGTATTATGTATCATCAATCTCCATACAAGAAATCTCTTGCCTTGATCTTGATTCTATATCTTTGGTAATACAGCCTAGGATTGGTTTAACTATTTTAGCTGCAAGAAATCAGTCAGTCAATCGAGTACCTTATTTTTACTTTTTAAAATTTTATTCAGTGCTATTCATGTATTCAAATACATTCAGTTCATTTTATGTAGGTCTTTCATGGTCTGCTTCATATTTCTGCTTTTCTGCTCTGTGTGAGCATGCTACGACAGTGTGTTCTTCCTGCCCTGATGGACTTCCACCTTTGAACCACATTGCTTGTGTTTGGGACTATCCAACTACCAGTTAGGCATCTCTGGCAAGGCACAAACCCTGTGCCTGGATTTGCTCATGTATTAAGTAGAGAAGGCTTCCTGGGGAAAGGGGCATTTCATCGAGTAGGTTAATGGTTTTAATATGAGGTTAATAGTTTTAATATGAAAGACTTAGAGTAATGCAGTGGCTCTGTAAAAATGTCAGCTATTGCATTTATTCGCATGGCCCTTTAACAGCTTCCACACTGACACTTGCTCATGCTCAGATACCTGGGCTGATAGTTTCTAAACCACAGAGTAAGAGGATTGTCATCTGTACTCAGAATTGCTCTCTGCAGATACTGCACCACCCTATGCTACTCTGTAAAGTGTGTTACATGCATCCCCCTTTACCAGCACTCTGTGTTTGTAGGCTTTTAGTGACTGTCTTCACTGTGTGAGTAAAAGGCTATCTCCCTGCTATTTCCGTTTTTATTCTCTGATAAAAAAAATAATCCTGCAGTTGAAATTAAAATGTAAAGAAACTCACGTTTAACCTCCAGCAGTAAGATCAAGAATACAGTGGGAGTCTGAGAATCAGATTCAGTAGGGTTTTTTTTTTTTTTATTTTTTAAACATTCAAAATTTAAAACATAACTTCAAGTAACATGCAGACTGAATATCTGAACAGTGTGTGTTTATGCATGTAAGAATATGTCTGTCTGTCTGTCTGTCTGTTTATAACAACAATTAGTGGAAAAAAGAGACCATGGCTTTGAAAGAAAGTGGAAAGGGTATATAGGGAACAAAGTACTATGTTTATATAACATCACTAAATATGTTAAAGAGAAAAACAACATAATTATATTAATTATATTATGATTTAAAAAAAATAAAATTTGTTGTTTTAGGAATTTTCCAAAATTAATTAATTATACAAAATAAATTAATTATACAAAAGTATAGTTTTTTTTAAAAAATTGAGATATCTGAATAGTTGATAGTGTATTACTTTACCTTTTTATAATTTAAAGATTTTAAAACTGTTTAAAGTAACTGTAAATCTAAGCTTTATCATCAACCCCAAGTCCAGACTTCTTTTTGGTTAGGCATACTGCTGTAGCTGAGATGCTTTCTTTTCAGTGTCTTCCTGATGCCTTCAGAGGAGCAGTTACCACCTGTCCTGAGGAGCAGCGCTCCACTCCCTAGTCAACCACACATGGGTAGCAAGCGCAGTATGTGCATGTTACTCTGAGGAAGCAAACTCTGTATAGTAAGGTTTCATTGTTAAAGTATGAGTTAGTGAAAGTAAGAGAATAATACTATCCCGCTATTTGGACAGAAATAGAAAGGAAGGGGGAATTAATTTTCCATAATAATAAAGGATAAATCATTAAAGAAAAGCAGTGCTTGCTTAGAGAAAAAGTCACTTGAGATTCTGAACTGTGCTCACTGTTGGACCTAACACTACGTTGTAGTGCTGTTCAGTGGCGGTGAAGCTATCCACCACCAGCCACACTAATCGGAACAGTGAATAACCAATCCTCTGTGTGTACTGTGCTTCCAGTGATTTTGTATTATATTCAACAAGTTGTCTGAGATAGTCGGAACTTTATGAATAATAGCCCCATGTCAGATGACTTCGCCTTGTGTGGGGCCAAGGCCAGCTGCTCTGAGCATGTTTAAGGTAGGCTGGGCTAAGGTCTCGTGTTTGCTAGGTTAGAGGAGTAAGACACTTATTTAAGTGGTATTCTGCCTGCTACAAGTCTATCAGGACAGCACCTTAAGTCAAGAACAGTCTGTGTATCAGTGGCACTTTTCTTGATGTAATGGAAAAGTACCTTGACTCTCAATTTTTTAGAATGATATGCTTATATAGTGTCATTAAATATGTTAAGTGATTTTGACAGCATCAAAAGCAAATGTTGTGAGCTGCAATCGCTATTGGTGACGAAGCCACATGCACGTGTGGATCAGAATTTGACGTGGTCAGGCATTAGTATAGATGTGAAAAGTGATCATCATGGTAAATATAGAAATCTATTATGTATACAGTGAGCCAAGCTATGCAGTTCGTCCTTAGTTTGTAGTGAAAAGCTAGCAAGTTAGGATTGCAAAGTAGATTTATCTACTAGATTCTAACGGATTAATGAAGAGTAGGTTTCCGGAAAACTACTCCCTACATTCAGGAAGTGGCGTGGACGATTTACTGACAGGTCTAACTCTTTCTTTTGCTTTGAAGTGTTTGTCTCTTTCAGTATGTGTGTGTCTATGTTCATATATATATATATATATATATATATATATATATATATATATATACACATATATATGTACACATATAATCTTTTGTTTAAAATGATATAATAAATATGACACTTATATATTCATTCACATCTTTAAGAAATGTCCAAAGTGTGGTTTACTGGTTTAACTGTTTTAATCAAAGTTTACCCATTGATGTTTAGTGATGGTAAGATGTTAGAGGGAAACATTGCAAGAAGATGTTTGTATTATTCATCTATTGCTGCACAACAAATTGCATCAAAATGTCAAAACTTAAATGATGAATATTTATTGCCTCACAGAATGGTAGAGACAGAGATGCCCAGGAAAGGCTTACGGTGATTTTGGCGTAGACTGGCTCCACTCTTCCACTGAGTTCTGCGATCATGTGAACGTTCAACTATGTCATAAACACCACAATGACTCTCTTGGATGATAGTTGGCCAGTTACTTGGATTGCTTGCTTGCTCTATTGCCAGGATGTCTCGGGGTCTCTCCCTCTGCCCTTTTATAAGAGAGTATCGTGCTCTCTCCAGTATCAGGGATTGGTGAGGCAGAATGCCCATGAAGGTGAACGCAATGTTCTTTGGTCTCCAGTCACGTGTCATCCCTTCCATAGTCTCACTGTCTAGAACAACTTGGTCCACTGACAGGAGTGTACCTGGGGTTAGGACTTATTGGGACTATCGTAAAGAAATGGCTAATTTGGTACATTTGGCTATATGGTAAAACTATTTAGCAAGTTTTAATATTCTTGTGAAATTAGCCCATAAAATCCACATTAGAAAGATCTGTTTACCAGTAATTTATGAGGTTATTTCATGATAGTTTCACACCAAATTAAATAATAGTTTTTCAAAGCACATTTTATAACTTTTCTATTAGCAGTTGAAAATAATCTTGTATTTCCTTTGAGTGAATTGTATAATTTCTGAAGGAATTTTGTTTCATTTAAATGTGATTTTTGGTATATATTGAATTACCTATCAGACTTTATTTTTAGAAAATGAGACTCATCTTTATGTTAATTGTTCAGTTACCAAAGAAGTTGCATCTGTTGTTTACTCATGAGAACTACTCCCAAGAAATCAATTGTGGCAGCACACACCTGTCATCCCAGCACTTGGGAGGCTAAGGCAAAAGATTAGTGACGTTGAGGCCAGGCCAGGCTACAGTCTAGGAAGACCCTGTTTCCACCAAGCACAGAGGAGTAATTACTCACACAATTAGTAACAAACGTAAAATTAACATTATTTATTTCCCCAGGACTTATTACACCACAGTAATGCTGCACGCTTTGAAGATTGGTATTGTTGTTTGCACTGTTCAACATATTTCCCCTATTCCAGGTCTAAACGTATTTGAAAATTAGTGTTACTTAAAAATTGGTATGATGAGATAGAAACGGGAAGATTTGGTATAAAATTAAAGCCAACATTCTTTGATAAGATCTTTGGAATGTTAAACTATAATGTAGTGCAAAACTCTAATATAGATTTAAAATATTAATAGATATTCTCACAATATAACTGTAGTGTGGTATGTTACTCAAGAAAAGCTCCCCCCCAGCACAAACAGTTGAGCATAATATTCAAATTCCTTATTTTTTTATGAGATGACAGACTTTGGGTTATTTCTATGCTTTTGGTTTAATTCAATCAGTTGCTATGTTTTAAAAATTGCAAAGCTTCAATGGAAGACTAGTGTTCTGATGTCAACGTTTTCAAACACAGAAACATTACTAGCTACATCTCCTTGTGACAGTGGAGCTCTCCCATTAAGAGCAGGCAGCATTTGGCCTGGGAATGTCTTAGTTTAACTTTATACATGCTCACTGGCTGTCCGGGCTATGTTGGCATCTGAGTGTGCAATCTTTCTTCCAAAAGAAGAATATTTGG
Source organism: Rhabdomys pumilio (assembly GCA_030674055.1). NCBI lineage: Eukaryota > Metazoa > Chordata > Mammalia > Rodentia > Muridae > Rhabdomys > Rhabdomys pumilio. The sequence continues at coordinate 5,926,820 of JANHMN010000014.1, read as the reverse complement.
AATTGTGGAGCTAGGACAGAGATTTGTGCTTAGTCTCCCTATTTTCCCCAGGCAGAACTAAAACGTGCTAAGATTTATGAAGAAATAAGAATCTTCCATACTAAATCACTGTTTAGTTTTAACATATTTAAGGGTTTTCCTAATACTAGTCTTTATCTTGCAGAAATTTGTGTCTTTATATAGAGACTATTTTTTTTTCCTCAGTAAATCTTGTAACGCGCGTGGTATCCCTGCCCGCAGGAACTCACACGAACACGTGGGGATCCTTTCGTGGTGATTTTATTCTTTTAACCTGAGTGGGGGAGACAGAAAGAGTAAGATAGAGGAAGAACAGAAGCACAGAGACGGTTACCCGAAAGAGGGCGGCCGTATGTAGCGTCCCGTTTTTTATAGCCCGTGGGCGTGGTCAATCATGGTTGGCTGCTTGCTCAAACTCCCAGGTTCCTTTGCGATATACATGCGCAGTTCAATGGTGTGACGCCGGGAATCAGGCGTGCCCTAAAACCCTGTGCCCGCAGCGGTTACGGCGGCAAGGACCGCCCTCTACAAAATCTTCCTGACATCTTGAGATTTTGTTACAGTGTCATTCATTTTTGATGCATCTCTTCAACCTGAGCACTGTGGTCATTCCTACTTATCCAGAAGCAGTGCCATCACCTGGTCTCATGATGATTTAACAAGCACAAAGTCATAGCTCAAACTCCATTTCATCTCCTTACCCTATTTACTGTAAACAATCATAAATGTGGCATATTTCGGGGCATTCAGGTTCACTTTCATTCTTGGTTAAGAAGGTGTCAAATGCCAAATTCCATTCATCAGAGGTGAGAAATAAACTCAGTCAAATATGCTGACTTCATCAGCCTGTGTATGGTATATTCCCATTTCCCGTTATCTCTCTTGCCTCTACTCTTTTGCACGCAAGAGCCCTTTCCTTAGGAGTGTGTGTGTGTGTGTGTGTGAGTTTATTGTCTATTTACTTGTATTTTATATTCAGATTATGTATTTATATGTTCTATTCCAACTGGTGATTAGTATGAATTTTACCAGTTGGATACTACTTGAGTGTGTGAATATTTTTTTAAATTAATACTTAGCCCTTTTGCCCTTTTTCATGATCCATACTCTGTGAAAACACACACACACACACACACACACACACACACACACACACACACACATACACACAACACACACGTTATTTCAGTGAGGTAAATGGGCTGTAGAGATGGCCAGCATTTGAGGGCATGCACTGTCCTTACAGAGGACCCCGCTTTGGTCACTAGCACCCATACTGGAATTCATACTTTTGAGTTGTAGCTCCAGCAGATCTCATCCTCTGTCTGGACTCCAAGGGCACAGATACCCACATGCACTGCTCATACTAACACACGGGCACCGTATACACAAAATAAAGTAAAACAAAATGTCCTTTCAATGGGATAAAACAGCTCAACATTTTGGCATGTTGCTAGTATTCAGTTGATGTCTATTAAAATCTCCATTATTTTGACAACATCATATATATAATATACATATATATGTATATATATGTTAATTTTTATATATCATGGGTATGTATATTTGTTTGCTTTTGAAAGTAAGTGCTGTTTTTTATGTGTTAGAAAAGAACGCACAGATACTGATATCAGTCTCCTCTTTACCTATAGAATGTGTTCATCTGTAGCCATCAGCTGCTTCTGGAATTCTAAGTGTTCAGAGAGCAAACACATGTTCTTATCGTCTAAAGGATAAATTCTAACATGACTTTGTAATGTTGCTATTTTCGTTCTGTAATCAGATAAACAACTATGATTCCCATATATAAAAATGATATAATTTTATATAATTCAATTAAGTGGCAAATTCCCCTAGCTGAGAGAGGACATGTAATTTAAAAGTACGTGGCCAGGTCTGCCCTTCATGAAAGAACTCTTAGCTGGAATATTTTGTTCTGAGAATCAGCAGAAAACAACTAATCAGGGATAAAGAAAGGTAGAGAATCTGAGGGCTTGATTGTGGAAGCAGCCCCTCTAGGGTCTAGTACCTTGTAACAATTTCTGTACTCCTTGGCATGAAGTACACCATTGATACAGTTTTTGCTTGTGGGCAGATCAACTGCAAGTAAACACAGGTCCCAAAAGATGCTGGAATTATGAAAAAAGGCCTTTGCATGCGTCCAGGTAAAAGACAATGATGGTTTCAACCACAGGATTTGGGGTGGAACAAGAGGTTTGCAATATATTCTGAACATAAAGCTGACAGCATTTGCCAGTGGATCAGAATATATGTGGGTAAACTAAGGAGAAGAAAAACAGTCCCGGTTTGAATTTTGAGTCATTTAATCTTTGATTCTTTCTCCCTAGTTGTACAAATTACAAAATGACTTCTACTTTAAGAACTCTACTTTAGACAAGTGCCCTATTTTTATGTTGCTTGCCATTAGTCTTTCCCTTTCTCTTTCCCTCTTTCTTGTTTACATCTGTCCATGGATGCTTACAGGTTATGCATGTTTTGTGAACTTTCCACCAGATGTTGAAATCCTTGTTCTTTCATTAAACTTCTCTGATTGACCAAAGACCAGACTATTTCCACATAGTTTAATCAGTTGGAAGGAAGTCCTAAAAGCTCGCTGGCTCAGAGCAGGCAGAACACTGACTGCCTTCTCAGCACAGTGCACTGAGCCTGTGTTGGAGAAATACAGTGGCCTCAGTTGTAGTAACACGCTCTTCTGCAAGTCTCAGTTCTGTGTTCAATCTGTGTAAGTGTCTATCTTTGATATTTACTCCCTATAGGCCAATGGCTGCTATGATATTTATTTTAAATGGTTATCCTTTTTTTATTCCAGTGTAATCACTGTGTTCAATAAGAGTTTTAATCACCTTTCACCAGTAACCAGTTTCTTTTCATTTCATATTTAGGGAACAACACAGTATTACTGAAATCACCTTTGCTTTTCTTAGCAAAGCAGCCTGCTTCTGTGTTAAAGTGCCAACCTCTTTACAACAGTGGCTTTATCACTGTCTCCATTATGATGACACCCCCTTTGTCATTCTGCCTCCGGGATCATACAGCCCTACTGCTAGTTAGCCATTTCTATGCTAGCAACTAGATGGGACAGGATGAAAAGTCCCTTTTCGTTTCAGAAACAATTGACATTCTGCCGGAGTAATAAACCTAGAACTCTCATTTAGTTGACTTCAATATTGTTTTTACAAACTGTGTTTAGCAACAGGAATTAATTTCCTTTGAGGATCACCATGGACTTTAATAAAGCACCCATGATTTATTTTCTTTGTGTCTAAGATTAACCCAGTTAAGAATGGAAAAATCCTATTAGATCATAAGAGACAGATCCTTTCCCCAATGTAGGATTAGGTGCTAAAGTCTATTTCCTAATCTTTGTTCTGTTTTAATAACATTCTTCCTGTATTCATTTAGAAGATTTTACTCCAACAGGGTATTTTATTCCATGAAATTTTGCTGTGCATTGAGTTTAGCTGGAGACAAAACCTTTATGTTTCTTTTATTCTACACATTGAAGTATGTTACTACAACATGTTAATTTTTTTTTTAAGGGGCAATTCTACTACTCTTCTAGAAGCCTAAATCATAGCGGTCTTTTTCTCTTTTACTGAAGAAATATTAACTATTATTTTTGGAATCATGCTATTTTGTTTGGAACGTGCCTGAGCCATTGGTCATTTGTGACGTATACTTTATGGAGAAATTAGAACGAACCTTCAACCAGTGGGCCAGCAGATCACAGTTATTTTCCATTGTTTCAATGTCAAAAAGGCAAGTTCAAAGATCCATGAGCCAGGAAGACATGAATAATTTGAATAATGACGTAACTGATTCTTACGCTCTTCAGCGCCCTGCAGCTCAGCTGCACATTTGACCATGTGAGAAGCAGCAGGTGAATCCTGTTCCTGGACCACTATCTTAGAAGACAAGGAAGATGAGCTTAACAGACAGTGTTTTAAAAGTTAAATCACATCTGTAAATGTTAACTAGGAGATAGTGTAATTGGAAAATATGCCAGATCACTAGTGCTTTCAGTGGGGCAGTGTCATCTTCTCCTTAATAAGAGATGCATTTTAAATCATTCTCAAAGAGCCTGCAAGTTAAATGATTTGGAAAACTGAAGTAGCTAACTTTGAGAGCAGAATAAACGCTAATATTGGATTCACATATTTTCTTCATAACAGTCTGAAATTAAGCAGTTACTTAAATTATTAAATAACCATTTTTCCCTAGGGAGACTGGCTGAGTCTACCAATTTGCTCTTTAAAAATTTGCCATGGTTCATCAATATCTCCAAGATAATTTTTAATACAATACATGTTCCTTACTTCAGTGTATGCTTTGTCCCTCTGCCACCTTTTAGCCTCTCCGTTGTCCTTTTTTCAGTCCCTCCTCCTGGCCCAGCCTCACAGCCCAGGTGGTTTCTCCTGTACTTGCCCTGTCTTTACTGATTTCTCTTCATGCACACCATGGCTCTTCTGCTGGGAGCTTGGTGATGCTGAGGTGATAAAATCTTCATGACATTAGATCTCATGGAACACAGTTGGCTCACAGGCACTTCACCATCATGAAAAGATTTTGTTAGGCTGAGACTGTAACTCACGGGGACCAGAGTTCAGTTCCCACTACTGCAACAATAAAAGGATTGATGTTTTTTTGTGGAAGAGGGTCAGATTTCCTGGAGCTGGGTCAGTTCCAGAAGACGGCATTTGCTATAGTGAGCCTGCTTTCTCCCCTGAATGTGTCTTCTTCACAAATCTGTCAACTGTTGTGCATGTGTTCTTGCTAAGATGGCTAGACATCTTCTCTGGACTTCAGTAGGTGTGGCTGAATTGTTTTGTATTCTCTGGGGGTCTTTAAGATGGGGATGATGGTTTACTTACGTCTGCATTTGTATTTACTTGTATCTGACTCTTCATCTAACATGTTCCACCGGGTTTGCTAGACATGCAACAATAGGAATATTGTAGGTATTTATAGAATTTGCTAATAAGTTAATAAATGAATATTATGATGTTTCATCTTCATCTATGGATACACAATAATCAATGTTATAATGACTACTGTCCAATATTTCTTATTCTGAGTCTTCAGATCTTACATAAGAGAATCTCTCCTACTCAGTTTTTTCAGAAGCCTCTCTTATTCAACCTTTCTTTGAACTCCACTGCAATAAACTCAATTTAATAATCTAAGATAAATTATGTGATATCATATAACTATCTGCTAATTTCAGACGTACTATTTTGTGCATTTTTGTGTAAGTAAAAATTCCTGTTATTCTGGGACTCCAGGAACATTTAAGAATCATTTATTGATAACATGTATAACCTGAGTTCTTATCTCTGGACAATGGGATCCTGAGGAAAGGGACACATGAAAATGTTAAAACACACACAAAAGCTAATGTTGTATGGAGTTGCATTTAAGAGCTTAGAGGATTAAAAACTGCTATGGAAATTCAGGAAATGACTCACTGAGATTGTTAAAGAAGGATTTAAGAAGGAGGAGGATTCAAAGGGGATGTTAATAACGATGTTAATAACAAGGACAGGATCTCCGGAAACCTGGTGCTTCGTGGTAATGTCCAGGTTACCAAGAACCATGGTTTCCAGAGTACGGAATACTCCCTTGGTCCACACTTGTCACTTTATTTTGCTCACGAATCACTCTTATCTGCCTCCTGCTTTGCACGGGGTCACACTGGCTAAGTCCTGGGAAAGGGTCCAGTAGGAAACATGTGAGGAACTTCCTGGCTGCAACAGAAGATCGCTGCAGTGTGGAATTGCTTTGTTGCTTGGGCCTCACATCTGTTTCCTTGTCCCTTTACCAACCCGGTGCTAAAGTGCATCTCCCGATTCCTGACTCCTTGGCCTTTGACCATTCCCAAAGCTTTGCCATTGTGCCTGGCCCTCCCCTTGTCTGTGCAGCGTCTCTGCCTTTGATCTCTGAGTGCCTGGGATCTGTAATACGTTCTTATTTCTTCCAAACTGAGGTTACAAGCTTGCTGGCCTCACTTCCGCTACCTGGCTTGTTGTGTACTTGGATTACTCTGCATCTAGTGCTGGCCTACTGTGTGGATTACTCTGTATCAGATGTTGGCCTATTGTGTGGGTTACTCTGCGTCTAGTGCCTGCCTACTATGTGGATTACTTTCCATCTAGTGCTGGCCTACTGTGTGGATTACTTTCCATCTAGTGCTGGCCTTACTGTGCGGATTACTCTATCTAGTGCTGATTTACTGTACTGTTAGTATTGCCAACTACAAGGCATTATGATTTCAGTTTTCTGCCCAGCTTCTTGTTCTGTCCTGTCAACTGGATTGCTTGATGTAGCAGATTCACTTGTGGGTACCGAAAATATCTGTAAGAATATGAGAGGGGGAAAAAAGAAATGAGGTAAAACTGGACTGGAGTAGAAGACCTTCGGGAAAAATTCAAGTTTGCATTTTATTCTTTAGATCAGTGATCCTTTAAATGAATAATTTTGGATCCAAAACTAAACTAAGATGACTCATAGGAAAATGGAAAAAAGTTATTATAATGACTGAGTCAAGGTGTTCAGTTTTTTCAAAAAAAAATAATATTCTCACTTAAATGCAAAGGAAGTGAACATGGATTTTAAAACACCAATATTTAAATTATGAGCTGACACAACTTACTCTTTATACCAAATGGTCACATGCTGAGTTTGGTCATAGGCTTCTGAAAGAGAGATAATTCCATGACCTGGCATGGTCGACTGGAGGACCTTATTTGTTTGTCCAGCATCTTGGAGGCATTGCAGTTTATGTTTGCTTAGCTTTGCAGGTCACGTTTCTAGCTGTATCTAAAATAACATTCAAAGATTAGACTTGGACCTTATGAACATTTCCACCTAGAACCTAAAGGTGAAGCTGCCACTCAGAATGTCATTATGAGACGCAGCTCAAACTTTACAGCCAGGAACAACTCTTCTAACCCAGCCTGAGCAAAAGGCAATGACACCTTATTTTTTTATTTTTTAATTTTTTTTGGTTTTTTGAGACAGGGTTTCTCTGTATAGCCTTGGCTGTCCTGGAACTCACTCTGTAGACCAGGCTAGCCTCAAACTCAGAAATCCGCCTGCCTCCGCCTCCCAAGTGCTGGGATTAAAGGCGTGCGCCACCACCGCCCGGCAGCAATGACATCTTAATCAGGTACAGTAGAACTAGCAAGCCCCAAGGACACTTAGAAATATTGATATATTCAAATGCCTTTGACAAGGGAGCTTACCATTAGTCATATTCTGCCTATAAGTACTGTATGTATCGTAATTTGCTGGCCATTCATATGGAAAGGTTATGTCAGTTTCACATTCAACCTTTAGAAGACTACTTTATCATACTTTCCCATCCATGTATATATTACATCATCTACACAAACAATAGCTGCAGTTGACCAAAATGATCAAAAGCATTTTAGTGACCAAGATTACTCTGTAGTCACCTAATTGAAAATGTTTAGAGACCACATATAATTCTAATAATGGATGGTTTTAGTAATGTGAATGTCAAGGTGGATTTAGAGTTTTCTGAAGTCTATTCTGAGGAAAGAATATTATTTATTTAATGACTAGACTCTCACTTGAAGGCACAAACTACCAAACTTTCTTGTGTAAAGAGCTCGGGTCTGGTAGATATGTCCTCAACATACTGAGTATGAGTTTGGGTAAATGAATTCACTTTTAGTTGCTAAGGAAAAGGGCAAACACACACACAGAGATACACACAGACAGATACACACAGACAGACACACACAGACAGACACACACAGACACACACACACACACACACACACAGACACACACACACTTCAAGCCTTTGTTTCTATCCTGAATAACAAGAATAATATTTCTAAATTTTAAAGGTTTAGAAATATCCCTTCTCACCAGTGCTATATACAATGACAATATTGCTCTATCAGTGTTTCCAACTACTTCTGTTACAATTTTGTTTATGTATTTGAACTTGCCAACCCAAAAGAGAAAGAAGAATAGCATTAACTTGTCTGACATGGCCATAATTTGTGTTAAACACAGAGTTCAGTTAACATACTTTCTGCCCATTCTACTAATAAACCTAATAAGAAAGTGTTGACAGAGAAGTTGGCATGTCAGCGCATGGGATGCTGTACCAAGTTATGAGAGCTGTAAATCCACGGAGCTCTATTTTTAAGTGAAGTTCTTCAGGAAAAGGGGTAGGCAGAAGGATGAGAATTCTATTTTTAACTTAGGGCTGTTCTTTCACATACTGACTAACTCTGACCCTTTGAACAGACAACCAGGCATGTAGCTTTTGGACCCTTTCGTATTCTGCAAATATTAGGATGCAGCTCCATGCCTTCTGATCTGACCCATTTAGCCCTCACGTGTTGAGCCCATGATCATTCATGTTGCCTTACACAACGCTCACTAAAAAGTGTGATCTTGATTCCTTCCCTTCATAGCTCCTCCAAAACCAAGACCTTGTTTGACTGGTTTGCATGGAATGAAAATAAAATCTTTCTTATGGTAATTTTTATCAGTGTACACTCTACAAAATGAGCCATGCAGAAATAGACTTTGAAACTTTCATTTGAATTATCAGGGCTTTTATTTATTATATATTTACGCAATTAAAGACTTTTAAACTTTAAATTTTTAATATACTTTTTTTTTTTTTACAAACTTGTCCTTTTCCTTTTCGTATTTATTTTGGCTTCCACTATCCTATGTTCCTGCGTCTCTGAAGGTTTATAAACTTTTGAAATCAGAAACAATGTTGTAGACTTTCCCTCTTGTCCTCCCGGGAAGTTGATTAAAATAGTAAACATTCTCCTGGTCACAGAGTTTCTTCCCGTAGCTCAGACGGAGGCCAGATTGTACATAGGACATGCAGAAACAGCTGTGACATCTGCTGCTGTTGGTAACATAAGTCAGAGTACAGGCTTTGATGTAGGCAACAGACTTCAGGAGTCTAACACACACTTGGTTTGGGCACCAAACACGCTAAGACATCGGTCTTCAAACAGGATGCATGAGTACTTCCCAAGAGAAGATGCCATGATGCTCATTGCTCTGCAGCAGAGAACCGTGGTGATGGGGTATGTTAGATGGTGGTGAATGGCCAGTGCTGAGAGATCACTGTTGAAATGAGGGTGTGTCCCTGATGATGGATGACATGGGGGCAGGGCTAAGGAAGAAGCGAAGAAGCTAGATATTATGTTCCACCAATTGGGCTTCTCCGTCTCTAGATTTCCTTTTCTCAGACTTAAAACTCTGTTCACTCCTCAACCCTGTATGGTCTGCATTCGCTTCTCTGCAGTAGAGATTTGGGTGTTCAGTGTTGGCACATGAAACATATTTTCATCGTGCAGGTTCATACTACATGGAAAAAAAAACTCGACATATTTAGATCTTGAAAAACCTTGTCTAGACTGAAGCACATGACAACAGTTCTGAAACAACCTAAAAGGAAGAGAACGCTTTCCTGGCTGGAAAGAAACACTTCCTGATGCATATTGTTAGCAATGAATGTTAACTGCTTAGCCATCAGGCACTGGTATATAAGTGTATTTAATCATCACAACTACACCAGGAGCTACTGGGTACCATTACCACTTTTCATGTGTATATAATGAGACAGGGCTAACTTTCTAAAAGCTAAATGCCACTTAACCACTCGGTCACTTGGTAGTTGGTTCTGTCCCAGCAAACATGCCTGAATGTGTGTCTCTGCCAACCACCCTTAACCTTGTTAAATGTTAATAAATTCACTGGGAGTGCTGATCTCTGTAAATGCTGTGCCACACTGAGCCAGGGCTTTGTGTTTTCCATGGATAGTTTGGCCCCTGGTAAACTATGTGCATCCTAGCTGAAGAGGATAGGAATAATAGCCAGTGGGCAGGTGGAGACGGCAGCCAGTACCTACCCCAGCTCTGAAATGGAAGCCTTGCTTCCTGCATTATCCAGCTCTGCCAGCACAGGAGATCCTGCTAATACTAACGATCCAGAGCACCAAGCTTGAAGTCTTAGAGTTTATTTAACTTCTCCTGTATTAGTAAATGAACTGTTATCTTTGTGGAGAGTACTTTCCTTGATTTTGGTGGAGGCTATGTAAAATTTTCAGTTTTAAAAGTGATAATACTTAATGTGTGCATGGAGTTATAAGATGCCGTTGACAATTCTGCTAGGATTATGATAGCGATTAAACTAACCAGCAGAATGTAAACAAATGTCTTCGGGCTTTATTTTTATTTTGCTGCAGTAAACTTGAATTCGATGTGGAAACATAGGTGCGTTCTCCTGAGTTATAAGTGTAGTCATTACAACTCCTGCATCCTTTCCCATGGCTGAGTGATTTTCTAAATATAATCACAAAGCACGAGCTTCCTTTCCATGCACCTTCTAAAATGAGCATCACGAGTATCCACAGGGGACGCAGGCAGGCGACTTTTAAGCTCCACACTCGTGTTTATTTTATCAGAAACATAGTACATTTCTTATAGCTATCTGATACTTTTGCTCTGCCCCAGCAATGGGAATCTTTGTAGGTAGATCACTATGTAGAATTCCATCATGAGGAATCTGAGATATCTAGTAAGACCTTCTCACCACACTTAACTCGTCTTTGATAATCAAATCACTGTGTCCAAGCTTAGCTGAATAAAAGCTATGTTTTAAAATTCAGTGTAAAATGTTTACTTACTTACTTACTTACTCACTTATTTATTTCTGCAATATATAGGTGCCAGAGGACAGCTTGGGGACGGGGAATTGTTTCTCTCATTCCACAGTGTAGGTCCCTGGAATCCATATCAGGCACTCCAGCTTTATGGCAAGCTCCTTTCGCCCTTGAACCACATTAAAGGCCCCAAACTATTCTTGAGGGAAGTTCTGTTCTGTGTCAGCCACTTTGCTTACTCTTTCATGGAGGCGCTCCCATATAAACCTTCAACAGATCTTTGAATGATATAGTTTTCTGCCTGTTTTAAACACAGTTAAACTGATTTTATTTGAATCTGAAAGGGCCTTTTTGGTAATTTGTCTAAGATTATGTATGTATTAAATAGGAACAAACTACTTAGGCCTAACTACAGAGTGAGAGTTTGGATTTTATACAGATTGAGATATAGGCCCACATGTGATGACATCTGACTGTAACACAGTGCTCTCAGGAGGATGAGGCACAAGGATCAAGTTTGAGGCCAGCCTAGGCTGGATACTGAAATGAAGGCCAGCTTGAGCTAATTCACCACTCTGTCGTGGATAAACAAACAAAACTTTTTAATAAATATCTTACTAAGTAAAAATAATTCAAAATTTTATAAATACTAATGTACTCAATAATTAACGTTTACCAAAAAATTGATGCTTTTTCCCTTATTTTTACCTAATACTGCTCTCAGCTCACCACATTCGTATGTCAAGGGAATTTATTACCCACACAAACAACAACAACAACCTGATGCCAGGAATCCTCTGCTAATTAACAGTTACCACAAGACCACACTGAAATATATTTTAATTACCTTCAAGATCTCTTAGGAGACCAGAACTCTTAAGTAATGCAAAGGTTTATGAGCCATGTGGTTTTATACTCTCTGCCCAGGTGTTCCCATCAAATCTCAGAGTTGTGAATGTTTGTGAGTGTGTCCTTTGCTTTTCCACTCTTAACTTTTATGTATTAATATAATAGGTAAAACTATTCTCACCACTATATACTCTCTCAATTGTTTTTTTGCAAAAGCAGACTTTTTGATAGTAATTATTATTGTTAGCATGTGGCAAAGATTATGTAGAAAATGTTCACTTAAATACAGCTAATGAAATTTATTTTTAATTATAGCTTACATTGCATTATTTATCATTGTTGAATAGTAATTAAAGGTTAAAAATAGCCAATAATCTGGGTTGGAGGAACTTGATACTAAAATAATTATTTTCGGGTTTGTTTTATGGCGTAACTGTGGATTTTGGCTTGCAAATTCAGGAGATGTCTAACTTATCTCTGACCTTAGCATTACTTATTAATCTCTGTGCCCTTTGGTCGGAAGCCTGGGGACAAGCCACATGAGCTGAGCATGACTCGACTAAAGACCTTGTTTGCTTTTCCTTTGTGTCTGAGACTAATCTCTTTTAGAAACTCAAAACATCCTTCAAAAATTAACATTGATTTGGGGATTGTTAGGAAAGGGGATGGAAAAGGAGTAAAAAGCGCACATTGGGTTCTAACCCCCTGATGAGCGTGCTGCGAGTCAGGGCTGCCAAGAGCTGCTGGTGTTTGTCTGGCCCCCACCCCCACAGGGATCACAGATGGGTGGAGCCCAGCCTTTGGATCTCTGCATTTGCCCTTGGATAGTGGAATACATGGGCATGCCTCATCCTCAAATAAAGTTCTGAGATTAGAAACTTCAAAACAACACATTGGTTGACTTTGGCTCATGAATTCATATTTAATATGTGTAAACATGGAGACTCTGATGATAAAGCTGTGGTTACCAAAGTCATTTGTTCATACATTCTGGTTTTTAATTGAAAGATCCATTTGGGTAGCAAGGTTGTATTGAACTGACTTGTTTTAGAAAAATAAAATTGTAAATACCTCTCTTAGTTTTTATGGGTTTAAGTGTGGCACAGGATCAGGACATAGGGAAATGGGATATGGGAAGATATTATGGGATGTTATTTGTATCCATGATTTCCAGATCATGTCACAGAAAGTGAGCATGAGTGAGCCTGCTGTTCCAAGCTGCCTGTTGCTTTCATAAGGGATGGAGCAACTGCACTGTCAAGAATCTGGTTTCTTCATCACAATTTTCATGGAACAGAGTATATCATTTGCTAAATATATTTTAAATCTTCATTATTTTCCAGGCTGTTAAAAAATGAGGGTGATGGATTTCAGCCCCTAGCTACATTTAGCCACAGAACCAAGGCCGTTCCTTGGAAGCAGGGGATGTTCACAATGCCATTCCCAGCACCAACTTTTTAACCATACAAGCAGGTTAGTGACTCTAAACCATCAGTAACAGAAAGTTCGAAAAAGGCAAATTAATCTCAACAGCCTAGAAAGCATAAACATGAACTACCTGGCCACGGCAGCCGCATAGCACCTGACATAATACACACCTGCAGTGGCTGCAGAGAAGCTGTCAATAAAGAGTCGTATCTGCCTTCACTCTTCTAGTCTGTGTTCCCTTGGTTTGAGAGAACCAGCTTTTTCCTGCATGTTAACCCTTGGCTAGAAAACCCTTAGCAAACCAGAAAGCGGGCCTTGGTTCACAAGTACCAAAATATCTAAGTTCAGCCGTTTTACGGTTTTTGAATGCGCCCACCCCTTCTCCGCCAACTCAGTCTTGCTTGCCTCACCAGCATGAATATTAACGCCATTTAGTGTAGTGGAGCATTTGTGAGGTGCTGGCCACGAGGATATGCCATCTCTTTCATATTATTTAATCTTCACCTTAACTCTTAGGGAGGGATATTTTATAATTCCCTTTTCTGATGTGGAAACTGAGATTGGAGGAGAGATGTTACTCAATCAGGAAGTGCAGACACTGGAATCTGACTGAAGCATCTCCCAACCCCACTCCTGAGCTCTAACTCTACACTTAATCCCTTGAGGAGATTGGCTAAGTCTCTTTTGCTGACTCAGTTCCAATAAGAGTTGAGTCAGTCAAGTCACATGGTAGGTGTTAATTCTAAGTGAATGTAGTCCAAAGTTGTGGACAGCTCTGGCTCTTAAGATCAGGTAGGAAGGTTTTCTTCACTTTCAGGAAGCCTGCAGTGTTTTTATGGCTAGCTGTATCCGGCTGAACAAAAGCCGGCTCCTGAGAGAAAGGATGCAACCGTCTATTTCTCTGAAGCTAACATTGTTTTTATTATAGTTACAATTAGACCACGCAGTTCAGAGTCTTCATGATCTTACCTAGGATTTTCCCTTGCTTCTTCAATACTCACAAGTCTCCAAGCTCAACACAGATAGGCTGTAGCAAAGAAGAATGGAAAATTACAGGTTTTGAATGGACACAAAGCAAAGTTTGATATATAGATCTGCCAGTACCCGTTTTCTTAACTTTGTATGCTCTGATACTATATCCATGCCTCAATCTTCCTGTCATTAGAATGCATGTAATAATAATTCTGCAAAGTTGTTTGGAGTAAATGTGTAAATGTAAGCATGTAAGTTCTATATGGTTTTTTGTTTTTTGTTTGTTTGTTTTGCTACATTGTGATACCATGCCCAACACTTCTACAGAGTTAAGCCTGATTGGGACATTGAGGGGAAAAAAAGATGTAATGGACAGATAAATAAATGTCCGGGAAAAAAGTTGGGATCAGGTAGTCTGGACACTCTCCTGAAGAAGCTGGAAGGTCCTAGGAGATCACTGTATTTATTATATACATTTGAACAGAGCGATGGAGTTATTCCACACTCTGAACAAGGAGGCAGGGTTATGATACACAGGTAAAGAGTCGAGGCTTATGGTATACAGCTAGTTCAAGGAGACAGGTTTAGCTAATCTCATTAGGAGTAGTCTTCAGTCTCCACATTCTGGTGGAGAAAAGCTGTGGGGATAGGTTGTGCACCCAGTATCAACCAGAGGAAGGTTTCACCATTACCACAGGACTGAGAATAGTATACGTGACATGGTCATGACATGACCATGAATATGTCAGCAGCATCTTTCTCTCAGGACTCCACACACTCGGGCTTCCTCTCTCCCTCAGCCCACACTGGGATCACTTACGCTCTCCTTTTGTATCGATAACTCTGTGTTCAGTTAACATGATTCAAAGATGCTCCTTATTTTTGCCTCTGCTTATTTTAGGAAATCACTGTTTCTGACCCTAGGACTTAACACGATGATGCTTGTACACTGTCTTCTTCTCTCTGCCTTGCTTTGAAGGACTGTCAGAAGATATGCTTTGGCTACACTTGCCGTTTCTGTCTGTCTTGCCAGTCTTGAGGAAACATTTTTATCATTTCCTTTCCTGTATTCTATGAACTCCAACAGACCATTTTTTCCTTGGAGCAGTATCTTTATGGTGGCATTGAAGCTTTCCCGAAAGTTTGCAATCTTTATTTCAAAATTGTCTTTTTGTTAGCTGTGGCATTGTAACGCCAGCACTTGACACTAAGGTTGGAGTATTGTCACAAGCTGAAAGCCAGGATGGGCGACATAGTAAACTACTATCTAAAAAATATGACTGTGAATCAGGTCCTTCAAAGTGTGCAGTGCCCACCAGTGTCCAGCTCCTGTTTGTGTGCATCAGATGTGTGGTGACTGCACAGACTTCTCCAGTCCGTCGTCGGCTACTGACTCTCAAGGCATGACTGCAGGGCAATGATGTGTCTCCTTTGGACCTGGATTGTGCTGTTCCATTTCATTCTAGGCACCACTTAACTAATTTTGGGCAATCTTAAGCATGGTACCTTCTGTGCATTCCAGTGCACAGACTTTTAAAGAGTCAGGCCTTGGGAAAACTTGAATGGGCCACAGAATTACACATTAACATTTTAAACTGACTGGTAACATTTTTTTTTTACACTTAAAATTTTGTTCAAACTTTGTTTTCTGGTTTTTAATATGTTCAGCTACTAACAGCATTTAAGAACGGGGGTATCATATTAAGAACTGGGATATCATAGCAAACCACAGAACTGACTGGGAGACTCATTACTGTTTTGCCTAAATCTGAACCTTGTTTTTATTATGTTTGAGTTATGTTTCTAAGCAGTGTCTCCAATTCAGAGGTGAAACAGAAAGTCTTGCATTAGGATGCAATCTGAAATTTCTGAATAAAATCATCAAGTATGTCTGTACCCACACTTAATCTATTTGAGAGTTTGTTACTGCAGATCCAAGTTATTTCTTAGTATGTACTTGATATAGGAGACAAGAGCTTCCTCTGTGGCTCTAGGTGACCTGGAACTTGTGAGTCTCCAGTTTCAGCCTCCTAACTGCTGGGATTGCCATGATGCCAGGCACTGTGGTCTTTTAAATATAACTATAACTAGAAAGTGAAAGCTCTTCCTCCAAATAATGTTTTCTTGCTAAAATTTACTGTAGTTGTGAGATGTAGTTGAAGTTCTGAGTATTCAATAACTAAAATACGGATAATAGCTCAAGTTCATGGGTATTTGTATCACCAACGTAGAAAAGTAGAATATTTTGCAAGAATTTCTATTATGATTAGTCTATGATGTTGCTATAAAAACATACCATATATTTTATGTGACTTTGCCATTTCTAAAGAATATGATGTATAAATATATGAATTGTTAATTGTTTGAGAATTTCATCAAGTATATTCTGATTATTTGCACGTCTGCCCCACTCCCAGCTCCTCCTCTACCCAACCCCACCTCTATAGTGTCTTGCTTTCTTCTTTTTATAAGAAGAATCTGTGCTGCTTCTGTTCTCATGGTGAAGTCACCCACTTGAGCATGGTTGACCCACCATGGACCACGCTCTTAAAATAAACTGTCCTACGTTCTCAGAGACCAGCAACTGTCAACAACTCCTAGACACAAGTTTTGTGACTTTAAACACCTTTGCTTTCTTACGTTTCTGGATGTTGGAATGTTCTAGATCAAAGTGGCCGTGAGACTTCAGTGAAAGCGTCGTTATGTTTGATTAGTGTTTTCTCCACTGTGTCTTCACTGACTGTAGTTAGCTATGGGCCTCCTTTTCACCCTTTTCAAGAGTACTGAAACCTTTCATGAGCAGGGCCCCTCCAGCAGTGTTTACGGCAAATGATTAACATTTTTACATTATTTTTGTAGTGGACCAATCCCGTCAAAAATATGTATTTTACCAGATGAACTGGAGCAGTTCAAACCCTGCTATCTTTCCTCATTGTAAACGGTTACATCCTTTTCTAAACCATAAGTAACAGTGGAAATGTTATAACATTATGACATAATGTGTATTTTTCAAAAACTATCTAACCCCAAGTTATTATACACTTTCCAAATTTCCTTTTAGAAATATCATCAGTGAGATGTTTCCTGGTAAACTGCATAATTACTTTTCATTTCTCATCGATTTTTGATGCCATTTACCACATCCTACCTTGTAGAACTGTCCATCAACCTATCTGTCTATAGATACATCTGTTTTCTAGCTTCCCAATTCTATCAAGAAACCAAGTAAGATTTTTTTCAAGAGATTTCATAGGTGCCCTCCTCATTTTGTAAGTAAAACACGCTGTCAGAAGCGTGTGTAGCTCTTCCAGCCTAAGTAGAGGCAGCTCTTATCCTGACGGATACTGTATACTTTCTGACCATCTTTGATGTGCATGTACATCCCCGGGGATATGTTAGTTCATTTTGTGTGTTTACATAAGTGATCTCACTGTGTGTTCATGGTCTGGACCTCCCATTTTCCCTTCTGTTTGACAGAGTTTCATTTTGGTTTCCTGGAGCCCCATCACCCTCGGCCCCCTCCTCTTCCTCACCGCCCCTCCCTATGCATTCCCTGACTCATGAATCCACACTTGTTTTCCTCAACTCCTAAATATCTCCGGCAGGACATCTTTAAGAGCCACGAACGTCCTTCAAAATATGAGTTTATTATCATTTCCCCAGGCTTCCGTCTTCTGATTAGCTGTTAAATTTAGTTTTCCTGGTGTTTGAGATACTTTATAAACTGCTTCAGTGCTCAAATCATTCAGAAGTTAAAAGTAAAAACAGAGCAGTTGGAGCACGAAAATTAATACATATATGTGATCAGTAAAACCAACCCACTGAGTTCTAGCCTGTCTCGGTGGGTTTACTTTGAGTGTTGTCTCGTATCGGAGTCAAAGATGTGGTCCAGCTCAGTGGTCCGCTCTGCTCTGAGAAACTCTTCAGTGACTTAGAGCACATCACATCCTCTCATCTTCAACAAATGCCCTATGAGGTCGCCCTTAGAGGCAGTGTCAAGGGGATAGTGCCACTTTGAGGTCAAAAGAGGATTCTTAAGCAAGGGCCAATGGCTCACTTCATTTCTAGTCACGCTGTGCTTGATGCAAGGGTTCCGAGAACCATAAGCTGTAAGCAGAAAGCCACCCTCAGTCACAGCTCTCCACCACAGAAGCCTGGGAGAACAGACTTAGGTGCTCCATCCTGTGTCTGTTCACATGGGGCTGCACTGAATGAGCTGCAGGACTTTCTGCCCTAGCCCACAGAGCTGCATGTGCACGACACCAGCCGTCCCTTAAACTACGTCAAACCCCTTCACCTGATTCCATGGACTTGAAGTGTAGCCCTTGTAATATCTGAATCAACTTTCTAAGATATCGTGTTCTTTTATCTAATATCAGGAAAATGAAATATCAGGAAAATGAAAATGTTACTGGGCTTGCTGAACGTCTTATAAGTATATCCTCCATGATACATCATGATACATGACAGGCGTGTGCAGCAGTCATAATGTAATGCTGGGTTATATTTCTGGCCGCTTCTAGCTATCTCACACATTCTTTACTTTGAACGTGCACTATCTTGCTGTCACTGTGTGACACAATATACTTTTGTTATTTTACAACTTTATTTTTAAACTTTTCAAATATTTTTGGTTCTTCAGAACTCTTTCTCTCCTCCTTTACTTTATCTTCTCTTCATTTCTTCCTTATTTATTTATTTTGTTTTGAGAAATGGTCTCACTCTATAGCTCAGGCTAGCTAGAACCTATTGTGTTGTTCAGACTAGCCTGGACCTTTCAAGGAACCACTCTTGTGCCTTGGTCTCCCATGTGTTGGGTTTACAGGTGTGAACCACCATAGCATGCTCAGGAATTCTTTTTCCAGTGACCTGTGCACTTTTTATAACCTACCAATAGTTTTTTCTAACATGCTCTCATCAATGAAGCTAAATGCATTTAAACCTTTGCTCTTTATTGTAAGGTCTGCAGAACAACTGCAGTGGTCTCTCAGAAGCCTGCTAGAAATGCAGAACATTGGGTTTGACCTTATTAACTAAATCAGGATCTATAAATGTAACAAATTCCCTTCAGCTGTGGCATTGCTGATGGCCCAGATGTTAGACACAGCTTTTGTGACATTATCTACTGACACTTGATGTGGCTTCTGTAGCCTTTAAGTTTCTAACACAGGAACAGTCTCATGTTCAGTTTGGAGTTCTTAAGACCTTCCTAAAGCATGCACAGCGGGCTCCTTATGTGTACTGAGTGGTCTAATTTGTATTCTACCATTCATTCTTCGGACATGTATGATCTTCAGCAAAATCATATTTAGAATTTCAGTGTTTTCAGGGCTAAATAAGCTTCCTTGTTTCCTTGAGATGCAGAAGTGTTTCGGCCATTTGAGAGCAAGCCTTTTTAAACTGGGAGTGTTACAATGCATGTTTCACATAAAGTGGATGGGTCCATTAGACAAAAGAATATTTTTAATAAATCCTATAAGTGAGATCTGTTAAGATGTTTATAGATGATGATAAAACAGTTTATTGACAAAAGTTAACGACGGATTGTAATATATATTGTAAAGTTCTACCAGAAGTTAGAGATTTCCCATGAAATCCATTGAAAATGAATTTATTTTTAAAAATAAAAGCAGATTCAAATATATACTTGAATATAAATATAAGAGGACTGAAAAGATGGCTCAGTAGTTAAGAATACTGGCTGTTCTCCCAGCAGACCCAGAATTCAATTCCCAACACCATCATGGTAGATCTCAACCATCTGTAATTTTAGTTCTGAGATATCTGGTGCCTTCTAACTGCTGTGAGCATCCATGTCTGAGGGGCACACAAAACACTCAGGAAATACACTCACATGTATAAAGCAAATTTAGAAATATTTAATGTAAATATTAGCAAAATATAAATCTAAAGTAATATATTTTATATTGTATATATTGTCATTTTCTTTTTGTTATATATGGTGCATATTTTTAATAACTTTCAGTCATTAATTGGTCCAATATAAACGATACTGCCTTTCATCTATTTAAGTTGTTTCCTAACGCTTCACTATGTGTGAAATTTTTCTTGTGCAACGTTAAATATACATTGATGACTACAGAAAGATGGAGATTTGTTTTTTAAGTTAGAGAACACTTAATTACATTAAAGTTGAAAATGAAAATCCTGGTGCAGATACATAGTAAATCTCAGTTGCTCCCAGAAGAGGAGAGGGAAGAAAAGAACGGGCACATAAAAACCAAGGCACTTGAGTTAAGACAGCATGGAAGTCAGCAGTGCAGTGAGATTCAGGCATGGGGCGGGGATGAGAGCTGGAGAGAAAGGGTGAGGGAGCCCAAAGTGCTATGGAAAGCAGCTCAGAGCACAGGGAGAGGACTAGGGAGAGTAGGGTTCTGAGTAATTCCAAAATCAGACAGAGTTCAACAGCAGCATGGCAGAGATGGCAAGAAATACATCTTTGTTTTCATCTGTCCTGTGTGGATTTCTTTCTTTTTAAAATTATCTTTAATCTTGTTTTATAGTCTAGTTGTTGTCCTGTCCCTGCCCACCCTCTTAAGAATTTCTCATTCCATTTCTTCCCCCCTAACCTCCATGTCCAAGAAGATATTATCATCCCACTCCCACACTGCCAGACCTCCCTACTCCCTGGGGACTTCAGTCTCTCAGGGTTAGGTGCATCTTCTCTCACTGAGGCCAGACCAGGCAATCCTCTGCTGTATGTGTGTTAGGGAGGGGACCAGGTCATATATGCTTCCTGGTTGGTGACTCAGTGTCTGAAAGATCTCTGGGGTCCCAGTTAGTTGACACTGCTGGTCTTCCTATGGGGTTACTTCCTCAGCTTCTTCCAGCCTTTCCCTAATTCAACTACAGGAGTCCACAACTTCAGTCCATTGGTTGGGTGTAAGTATGTCTGTCTCAGTCAACTGCTTGTTGGGCCTCTTGGAAGATAGCCATGCTAGGCTCCTTTCTGTAAGCACATCATAACATCAGTAATAGTGTCAGGCCTTGGACCCTCCCCTTGAGCTGGATCACAATTTGGGCCAGTCACTGGACCTCCTTTCTCTCAGTCCCTTCTCCATTTTTGTTTTTGCAGTTCTTTTAGATAGGAACAATTCTGGGTCAGAGTTTTTTACTGTGGGATGGTAACCCCATCCCTCCACTTGATGCTCTGTTTTTTTTGTTTGTTTGTTTGTTTGTTTTTTACTGGAGGTGAACTCTATAAATTCCCTCTCCTCACAGTTGAGTATTTCATCTAGGATCCCTCCCTTTGAGTCCTGGGAGTCTCTCACCTCCCAGGTCTCTGGTACATTCTAGAGGGTTCCCTCACCTCCTGCCTCCCAAGTTTCCTTATTTCCATTCATTTTTCTGACCCTCAGGGCTTTAGTCCTATTCCCCCAATACCTGATAATGTTCCCCTTTTTTCCTCCCTGTCCCCTCTCCCACTCATGTCCCCCCTTACCCCTCCCCCCATGATTGCTTTCTTCTCCCTCCCAAATGGATTGAGGCCTTAGTTATCAGGGAAATGCAAGTCAAAACAACCCTGAGATTTCACCTTATACCAATCAGAATGGCTAAGATCAAAAACTCAGGTGACAACAGATACTGGCGAGGATGTGGAGAAAGACAAACACTTCTCTGTTGCTGGTGGAATTGCAAACTGGTACAACCATTCTGGAAAGAAATCTGGAGATCCCTCAAAAAATTGGAAATAGATCTATCTGAAGACCCAGCTATACCACTCTTAGGCATATACCCAAAAGATGCCCTGCCATGCCACAGGGGCACGTCCTCCACTATGTTCATAGAGGCCGTATTTGTGATAGCCAGGAGCTGGAAACAACCCAGATGTCCCACAATGGAAGAATGGATACAGAAAATGTGGTTCATTTACACAGTGGAATATTGTTTAGCTATTAAGAAAAAGGGTATCATGAATTTTGCAGGCAAATGGATAGAAGTAGAAAATATCATCCTGAGTGAGGTAACTCAGACACAAAAGGACATGCATGGTATGTACTCACTGATAAGTGGATATTAGCCAAAAAATGCAAAATACCTAAAATACAATCCACAGAACTCAAGAAGGTTAGTAAGCCAAAGAAATAAGATTTATGGAAATAATCTTTAGGTTATTTGTTCATCAATATTCTGCTAATGGCAGATGAATTAAAGAATCCAATCTAAACTTAACATGCATACATTTCAGCCATACATGTCGGCTTCCCATCAGAATGGCTGCCCTGTTAATGTCCTTGGTTGATTGCTTCTTCTTTCTTTGATACTGCTCATCTAGACAAGTCACAGTGATGGAACATGTCCTCACAATGCCATTTACAAGACAGAGATGAGAATGTTTTGGTGAAGCAACTTCCAGGTCATGAGTTCTGTTTCCCTCTTGAAATACTGGTGCCAGTGTTTACTTTGAATGCTAATCTAACAAAATGAGCACATGTCAAGGTCATGTGGTGGGTCCATTTTGCTAAATAAGGAACAAACAGACACAGTGAATGGGAGAGCCAACTTCATTATTTTTTCATAGACGTGACTGACTAGGATTCTTCTCCCTCCCTCCTCTAACCTGCATATGGACACACCCTTCCACTCTGCTGGTGGGTCTGCAAATGGATTTGCAGGACTCAGGACCCAATATATCATTCTTCTCAACAAATTTGTATGTTCATGGAGGCTAAGTGTTTTAGGTTTTCTTAATTATTTTTTAAAAAAGCCAAATGCTGCCATCATTGGATGGTTATAAGTTGCATTATCTTGATCAGTGTGGCCTTGTGTATAACTGGCCACATTTAATGGATATGGGGAGACACTGCAGTTTCAAGACCAGTGTGGAACTTTTTTTACCTGAGTTTTAATGAAACCTCTCTCAGAATAGGAGTCTGTTCATAAGCATAGACTGTTGCGTTCAGGAAACACTTGCAGCACACTCCTTTGTGTGCTTGTGTTAGGCTGCAGCTAGGGAGGCCCATATCTGACTTTGACAACACAGTAAACAGAATTCCACATTGCAGGTGTCAACTTAAATCCATAATGTATGAACTTACCCAATGACAGCTCAAAGAAGGGGCCACTTCCTTTGTGCCAGCGGGCAGGAGTGGATGACCTTGAGCAGAGCCCTAAAGGATAACACTGTTGGCAGGGAAGAAATATTCGAGAGACTCCCCCTTGCTGAACAAGTAGCATCAGTGAATGAAGGTTGCTCGCACATGGGCTCTGGCATATATTGGCAAATGAAAACTGAACATCAGCGTGAGATGCTAAAGAGTAAAGGAAACGTGAAGACAGTGGGCTGAGGCGGGTGTGATTAAAAACAACCCTGCATCATCAGGAGCAAGCTGATGAGCTAGAGGATGCAGCGGCATGGAAGAAACAGGCAGGCATTCAAGGATGGACCCGTCTCATTTAGTGGAGATAGACGCATTCTGTTTCTATAGAATCAACTCTCTCTTTTACTTCAAGTCTCCAGCTGATGTGCTTCTTCAAAACTCAAGATGATTGTTTCAAAATTCTCAAATCATGTGTAGCCACAAAGTGTCAGGAAGAACCTTTTAATGATTACGCGATATAAATGAACAGAAAATAGCTAAATAGACATGCAGTTGTAATCACCATGGAGGCTCTCAGGGGACGTGTTTGCAGGGTTGTCCTTCCCCGCTTCACTTATAGTTCATGATTAAACATATTTCCCAGGTGAGTAACCAAGAGAAATCCCACTGTGGTTAGGCATAGGCTCGAAAATCCTTTGCTATGCATTGACTGAGAAAAGGAGCAAACAGTTTCATGTAAACTTGGGCACCCGAAATCTCAAAACCAGTTTGAACTCTTGGTGGCCATAGCTGTCCCAAAGGATCAGCTGTGTAAAGCTGAAGGAGCAGACAGCTGTAAAGAGGGTTTTTTAAACTTTGTTCTTTGCTTTGTTTTATTGTTTCATTTTCCTTCCTCACATAGTTATAAATTTTCCACTTGCTAGAAGGGCCTTCTCCCTCATGGCAATGTAGTTCAGCTTAGTTTCCTCCTGGATAAATCTGTGTGTAATTATCTTAGCAGGTGAGAGAATTCAAGGAAGTGGTGACTGGCTAGGAAATGAGTTTGCAAGGCTGTGATTTTTTTCTTTCATCAGAGGCATGATTTCCCAAACATCTTCACGTAAAAGGTACTTTTCCATCTTCCCTAGTCTATATAAATCTCACCACTAGAAGGCACTCTTCGCAAAGGCTCCTTCCCACAGCAGCCAGATGTTTCCCCACTAAACCTTGCAGTTTCTTCTCGTATGCCAAACCACGTAAATTCTTGAGTATGTCAGTTGTGAACAGCTGAGAATATTAAGTCACAATAAAATGTAGTATCACAGAGCAAACTGTTTTTGTCAGGGAAAGCTTTCAGATTAAAACCTCTCAGAGAAGTGTTAGTGTGTGACATTATGTCTGTCTGTCTGTCTGTGTCTCTCTGTCCCTCTTCTCTCTCTCTCTCTCTCTCTCTCTCTCTCTCTCTGTGTGTGTGCATGTGTGTGTGTGTGTGTGTGTGTGTGTGTGTGTAGCAGGGAGGTGAAGGCATGCATATGTATTATATTTCTGTTACTGTAATGAAACACCACTATCAGAAGCAGCTTAGAGAAGAGTTTATTTTGGCTTATGGTTCCAGAGGAAAAATTCATGGTGTTATGGACACATGGCTGCAGGCAGCTGGAACAGGATGCAGAGTGATCACATCTGCAATCAGACACATAAAGCTAAAAGCACAGATTGGGAGTGGGGCAAAACTATAATCTCTCAAAGCCCACCTCTGATGATGTCCTTCTCCAGGAAAGCTATACCTCTTAGAACTTGCATTAGCTCCCCATCTGGAGACAGTCAAATATTGAATCAGCATTCAAATACCTGAGTGTACCGGTGATTACTCAGTTCAAACCTCCTACCAAAAAGATAGCCAAGTCAAGGTGACTACGAGTGCATTATTTTTAGTGGCCCATGAAAATCAGTTCATCACTGGTATCCCCACAAGTGGTACTTGATCCCAAGTACATGATCCGTAAGCAAAAGTAATCTACAGTTACTACTGATGCCAGAAATAGTCATACCCAGGTTGTTTAAAATATACTTTCAGTTGAAGTTAGCTGTTTTCCTTGTAAAAACATGATCTTTTAAACTTGTTATGTTGGCATTTGATGTGTGCCCGGTCAGTTTCTTTCTCTAAGTGCTTACTCTTCTTCAAAGCCCATTTGTTATTTCTCTTACAGGAACAGCAGAATGCACCGAAACTTGTCAGTGGCTCTCATCTCTAGGGTGGGGTCAGGCAAGGATGCTCACCAGTGGGGCACAGTCAATGCTGTGCAAAAGGGTAGTGCTGTGGTGGGGACTGAGAGATATGGAGACATCTTGTACAGGGATGCCGAAGGAACTCTCTCTGAGAAAGCCTTGTTTGAGATCTGAAGGAAATCAGAAAGGAAACCATTGGTTGTGCTCTGGAAGAAATTTCAGGCAAAGAGAAAAGCAAGGGCAATCCTGAGGTCTATAGAGAGACCAGAGTTTAGAATGTAAAAGAGAGCAATAGCCATAAAATCAGTGCGCTCCAAGAAGACCTCATACAACTTGCCCCCAGACCACAGAGAATGCCAGCAGAGCTCTCTGCAGAATACGTCAAGTAAACTTTTGGTCAGAGAACTATCAGCTTCTTGAATGAAACTTAGACTGGATAAGGCTGGGATCAAAGAGGGGAAGCTAATTTTAAAAGGTTTATAATTATCCAGACAAGAAATAATGGCTCTACATAAATGTAAAGAGGTTTAACTTTGCTGAGGCTCTTTGCTGACTGTGGTGTGCAGACAATGAGAACTGTGTATCATCAACTTGTTTTGAGGACCAAATGGCAGAGCATGATGGGGCATTGGCCAATGTTTTGTGAAGCTGATTCATTCAGTTGCCCACGTAAGTAACAACATCTGTTTCACCCAAGCAAGACTGTGGCTTCTGGTTATTTATTACACAAGCTAACAGACTATTCTCCAAGTGTCTGTCTATTGTGAGATGTCAGCTACATTACATTTATTAAACATTACTGCAAATGTATTTTTTTTTCTTTTTGCCTATGGATCTCAGCTCAAGTCATTAACCTCTGGAGGTTCTCTGAGACCTTTCCTTTAAATTAGACCTTGTGGATTTGGCAGTCGAAAGCCCTCACTGTTTCAACTCACTGGTTGCTTCCTGAAAATGCCTTCCAGCTCAGTCCTCTTGTGTTTTTAACAAGGGCCAAAGTAGGGCCGGTTACCTGGAATCTTCTTCGCATTTTGAGGTGTGCTTCGAAGTCAATGCAAAGATCTGTGAATAGTGTAAATATCTGACCATACTTAAATGGAGTGAGGCCTGTTTTGGTGGGTGATGGAGACAATCTCAGTTTTGGTCTCCCTGTCCTTTTCCCATAGCTGACCCGAGGTGTACAGAACTCAGAGCCACAGAGTCTGAGAGCTTTCAGGTATCACTACAAACATTGTAGCTTCTTCTACTTGAGAACTCTTCTGGAAAATGTAGCCAGGGTGCCACGTGACCTCTCTCCAACTGTGCCTGTGTTCCTTCTGTTAGCCCAGGGAGCTAGCAATGTCTCCTTTCTTCTCTTTTCTTCTTCCTGCTCAAAGTCCTAATTTAAGGTGGGACGTTTTGCCTCTGCCGGATGTTAGTCCAATGTTTTGATCTCTTTGTTGTCTTCATTCTGCCTTCTGACTGATGCCTTCCCGGGCAGTTAATGCTACACAGTCTAGCTGTCATTTGAACAGGTCAGGGCGGGTGGAGATTGCAAGGAAATGAAGAGGGAAAACAAACCTTGGTTATTTCAGGACCTTGCATTGTCACATGTCCTTTCTAGCACGCACAATTTGTGCGTGTCTTGTCAGGCCCATCTTGCTTATCAGTTTTGTAACCTGCTGGCATCTCTTGGTCCCTTACATCATAGGAGATAAGTGCTCTCTCCTGCACTTCCTAGGCAGTCTGTATGTGTCCTGGGTTCTGACTCATCACTTCCTGAGCTGTTGCTCCAGCTGTCAGGTACAGGGACATTGAAAGCACCAGGGCTACAACTTTTCTGTTCTTTGCTGACTTTTCTTTCTTGCTACAATTGTTGTTACTGTTTTCTTTTGTCTACTTCCCAAGCTTAAACATAATAAGGTACTGACAACTTGGGGCTTTCTTTAATCAACTGGAATGCATGTCCCACCAATCTGGAGTCTGCACAATCAGGGCACTATCAAGACAGATTTTTGTTGTGAGGCTTTTCCTCCTGGCTTGTAGCAGCCAGCATATCCCCGTGCTTTTACACACACACCTCTTTGTGCGCACACACACATGTGAAGGGTTGAGCAAGCTTTCTACCGTGGGCACAAGTCCTCCAGTGCCTCACTTCTGGTGTTTCTCAGATGGCTATGGTAGGAGACCCAAGGAGAGAGGGTTCAGCAGTTAGGAGCACTTCCTCTTGTAGAGGACCTGGCTTAAGTTCCCAGCACCACAGGGCAATTTATAGTCCCTTGTAAGACTATTCAAGGACTCATGCACATACATATAGCATAAAGTAAATAATTTTTTAAAAGGAGAGATGGTTGTATATCTTAGTATAACCCTAAAGCTACAGGATACTGGAATTGAGATGTTTCCTCCTCTACACTACCTCCCAAAGACCCTGTCTCCAGATACTCTACCATGGTTTTGAGATGATGCAATATGAACTTTACAAGTGAAGAGTTCAATTCATAACTTTTGTTTTGTTTTCTTTTACTTTAAATTTTAGTATTCTTGGTGGTTCTAAGTATCATCTACCATAATGATCATTTAGTTAAGAAGAATACCTGCTTAGACAAGAAAGTTTTCCCAGTCTTGTCAAGAATGCTTAAGGCCTTAGAGCCAGAAAGTTAGATGTTTCAGCTTATGATCAAGTCAGAATCAGTAATTTCACATACCACACATCTCTTTCTCAGTCTCTTCTATGTGATGAAAATACAGAAAATATCATTTTGTTTTATTTTAAAGTATTTTATTCTTGTGTGTGTGTGTGTGTGTGTGTGTGTGAGAGAGAGAGAGAGAGAGAGAGAGAGAGAGAGAGAGAGAGAGAGAGAAAGAGAGACAGAGACAGAGAGAGAGACAGAAGGGGGGAAGAGGGAGGGAGGGAGGAGATGAGGCAAGGGGAGAGAGAGCTTATGAGTGCATGCATGTAGAGACCAGAGGGATTGGATCCCCTGGAACTGTAGTTGAAAGCTGCTTGACATGTGTCTGCCCTGGGAAGGGAACTTGTTCCTCTGCAGAAGGACCACACTGCTGAGTTAACAACACTCTTAACTCCTGTCCCCAGGAAATACCGTAATTTATCAACAGTGGGGTTGTTCATAGAGAAAGGTGATGAGTCCGAGGCCATCTTCCTGCCCTCCTTCTAAGCCTTTTCATCCCGGATCTCTTCTTCCTAGCAGTCGACTGAGGGGCTGAGACCTCTGTGAGTGAGGTTTGATCAGTAGAGAACTCTTGGTTATACTTTTAGAATTTAAAGCAATTCTTCATTTTCATATGTACATATGTGTGATTAACAAGTTCACAAAGATAGACCTCAACTTAATGGTACTTTGGTGGACTTTCTGTTTCATTTTGCTTTGTTTTGGCAATTTATTTTGTATTATTAGTCTTTTGTTTTTTCGTTTTGATTTTCACCTTTTTGAGGGGAAAGGTTATGTTTCTTGCTTTTGCTTTTATTTCTTATGTTTTTTCTTTATTTAAAGAAAGAGAGAAAAAGAACATAATGTTGACTGTGGAAAGGTCTGAAAGAATTTGGGGGAGGAGAAAAAACATGATCAAAAAATATTATATGAAAAATGTTTGAATTAAGGTAAAAGAAAAAGTTAGAGCTTATCCTCTGCTGCACGGAGTTTGCAGCCAGCCTGCGATACGTGGCACTCTATCTCAGGAATAAAAAGAAAGACAGAAGCAAAGACAGCTGGGAAAGAAACTCAGCATATGAAATGCTGACCCCACAGCAGGAGGACTTTGATTTGGATCCCCAGGACCCATGTGAAAAGCTAGGCACTGAGATCTGTAATCCTTGTGAGAGGGCCCAAAGACAAGAGGATCCTTGGAGCTTGCTGGCCAGACATCTAGCTGCACCAGTGAGCTGCAGAGTCAGTGAGAGACCCTGCCCCTCCAAAGTAAAAACCAAGTGGAAAGTTATTGTAGTAGACACTCCACAGTGGCCTATGGCCTCTACACAACACACACACACACACACACACACACACACACACACACACACACACAGAGAGAGAGAGAGAGAGAGAGAGAGAGAGAGAGCGAGAGAGCCATGTAAGCGGCTCCATAGTACAGTATAGTCCTACAGGAGGAAAAATAACCTGGGCAGGAGAAAGTCAGTAGGGAAAAAAGAGAAAGAAAGAAAGAAAGAAAGAAAGAAAGAAAGAAAGAAAGAAAGA
>JANHMN010000014.1:5883729-5897390 GCA_030674055.1 Rhabdomys pumilio | reverse complement strand
AAAGAAAGAAAGAAAGAAAGAAAGAAAGAAAGAAAGAAAGAAAGAAAAGACAGGCCTGTGGCTGTCTGATAACAGGTTGGCTTGCTGCCGTTTGTGTCCGTGGCAATAGTGAATTTGAATATGAATATATTCATATTCAATAGTGAATATGACCCCGGTGCTCAGCACCGAGCATCTACAGATGCATGTCTGAGAGTCAGGACTAGAAGAGCAGCATTCTCGGAAGACAGATGTTCAAACCTTAGACGATTACCTCTCATGCTTGCTGAGTGTGAGGGTCCTCACAACTTTGAATTGTCCTCTGCTCCAAGGAAACAAGGCAATCTACATTTATAATAGATTTCCAACATGAACTGTACAAGCCCTAGGCTTCTGAGTCATTGTTTTATGTGGCAAGAATGGACAACAACTGTGTTTTGAAACATTCCTCTAAGGAGCTCTTGATTTCTTCTAGGTCAAGAGGCTTTGGATTCTTCATTCAGCTGAGAAGCGATTATTAGTGAATTATTTTACATTTTACCTTCTGTATAATTCTTGCATAAATTAGGTATTTTTTCCTCTGTCACACATATGCATGCTCAAGTCTAAACATATATATGTATATCTATGACTTTCAAGTTTATACATAGAAAATTATGTATTCTTTATCATATTTTGAATGCCACCCATTGAACCTTAGTAATATTTCCTATTTTAATTTTTTTTTTATTTGTGAATTTCATACAACGTATTTTGATCATCTTCACTTCCCCCTTCTCAGTTCCTCCAAGATCCACCTCAGCTCCTCCACAACTTTTTGTGGCCCCCCTTTTTTCTTAAACCCATGAAGTCCAATTGTGTGAGCCAAATACCTTTGTGTTTGGGGACAGCCCCTTAAAGACAGCTGGTTCTCACTCTCCAGGCAGCTGTGCTGCTAGGAGCTCCTCAGCTAGGCTTGGGACTCCATAGCAATCTTCCTCTCTCTGCTGGGACTGTGGCTGGCTTGAGCTTGCTTGTGTCTTCTGTGTGCTGTCGCGGCTGCTGGGAATTGACATGCACACCTGCTCTCCTGTGTCTGGAAAACGCTGTTTCCTTGTTGTCACGTGCTGCCTCTGGCGTTCACAGTCCCTCAGCCTTGTGGGGAAAGGTGTGATAGAGATGTCTCACTTAGGCCTGAGCATTCTGTACTTCCTTATTCTCTGTGTGCTGATCATTTAGTTGTTCATTGTTTCCTGCAGAATGTTTACATAAGGGTAATTTGTTTTAATATTATCAATGAATAACTTCTATTAACCGTCTTTTCCAGTAGAGACTTTAATCTTCCTTTATATCTATTTGGTTTTGTCTACCTGGTATGTTTACCTTCCATTTACTTAGCTGATTGTAGTTTTTGTCTCTTATTTTTGTTTTGTTTAGTAAGTACAATTTAGTCTACAAATTCATTTTTATTACTGGTATTTTTGGTATTGAAAGCTTTCATTGTCACTTAATTCTAAACATTTTATTTCCATGTTTAGTATTCTGAGCTAATATAGAAATGCATCTAAAACTAAATTAACATTTAAAAATTTCTCAAGTTAAATTAATTTAAAATTAAAATTAAAAAATACTATGCTACACATGTGGATATCAAGGACAATTATCAAAAATCAGTTCTCTCCTTCTAACGTTTGGCATCCAAGGATCAAAATCGAATCACCAGATTTTGGCTGCAGGTACCTTTCATTATTTAGCCATCTCAACTGGCCCAATACCTTAGTGTTTAAGACAGGCTGGCCAGCAACATCCAGGGATGCCTCTGATTCTGCCTTATCAGCTCTTTGATTATAGGCAGCCACTGCTATAATCATACCTCAGGGTTTTGTTTGTTTGTTTAACATCTAACTTGAGTTTCTTCTCCCTCCTCTCCTCCCAGTCTTTACCCCTTCACCTCTTCCTCCCTCCCTTTTTTCACCCCTTTCCTCCATTCCCCCTTTTTTGCTCTTCAAAAAAGAGTAAGCCTCCCATGGACATCAACCAGCCATGGCATATCAACTTGCAGTAAGACTTTGCACATTCTCTCCTGATAAGAGTAGACAAGGCAGCCCAGTAGGAGGAAAGGGTGCCAAAGGCAGGCAACAGAGTCAGAGATAGCCCTTTCTTCCACTATTAGGAGTTCTAAAAGAAGACCAAGCTACACAACTGTAATGTATGTATGTCAGATCTATACAGACTTCCTGGTTGTCAGTTAAGTAGCTGTGAGCTTCTATGGAGCAGAATAATTGATTATGTCAGTTTTCTCATGGTGTCTTCTGACCCCTCTGGCTCCTAAAAATCTTCCTTCCCCTCTTCTGTAGGATTTTCCAAGCTCCACCTCATGTTTGGCTGTGAGTCTCTGTATCTGTTTACGTCAGTTGCTGGGTGAAGCCTCTGATGTCAAATGGATTAGGCACAAATCTACAAGTGTAGCAAAATAGCTTTATCATTTCATTGACTTTTTAATTTACTTTACTTTAATAATTTTTTGTCTATCCTGTTTTGTTCTATCCTGGATCTCTGGGCTATCCAGCCTCTGGTTCCTGATCCTCTAGACAGTTTCAGGGATGGTCTCCCTCTTGTGGCATGCTTCTCAAGCTGGACCTGTCACTGGTTGATTGGCCACATCCACAATTTCTGTACTACCTGTACCCATTACATTATGTAGGCAGAACACACTGTAGGTGGAAGGTTTTGAGGGTTGGTGTTCCAGTCCCTCCACTGGAAGTCTTGTCTAGAGATGGCTAGTTCAGGCTCTGTTTCTCCTATTGCTAGAGGTCTTAGTGAAGTTCTTCTTCAGATATTCCTGGGAGTTTCCATTGCACAGGGTTTCTAGCTCAGCCTAAAGATGCCCACCAATTCTAGTTGTCTCTCCAAGTATTCTCTCCTTGAGTCTCCCCCAAACTGATCCCTCCTGTTCCCATCCCAATTCCACCATCCAGACCCCTCTTCCTCCCTGTCCACCCATGACGTGTCTATTCTATATCCCCTTCACAGTGACATTCATGTGCCCCTCCTTGAGCTCTCCTTGTTACTAAGCTTCTCTGGGTCTGTGGCTTGTGCCATGGTTATCCTTTACTTTACAGCTAATATCCACTGTTTATTATAGATATATAGGTATATCCATGAGTATACACTATGTTGGTCTTTCTATGTCTGGGTTTCCTCATTCAGGATGGTCTTTTATAGCTCCATCCATTTGCCTGAAAATTTCATAATGTCATTGTCTTTAACAGCTGAGTAATACTCCATTGTGTAAATGTACCACATATTTTTTATTCTTCAGTTGAGATACATCTAAGTTGTTTCCAGTTGTTGGCTATTTCAAATAAAGTAGCTATAAGCATAGCTGAGCAAGTGTCCTTTGTGGTATGGTAACGTGTCTTTGAGGGGGGGTGGTATATGCCCAGGAGTGGTATAGTAGTATATATAGGTCATTAGGTAGATTAATTTCCAATTTTTGGAGAAACTACCATATTAATTTCCAAAGTGACTGTACAAGTTTGAACTCACACCAGGAATGGGGGAGTGTTCCACACCCTCACCAGCATGAGCTGTCCCTTGTGTTTTTAATCTTAGCCATTCTGACAGGTATGAGATAGAATCTCAAAGTTGTTTTGATTTACATTTCCCTGATGACTAAGGATGTTGAACATTTCTCTAAGTACTTCTTGGCCATTTGAGATTCTTCCATTGAGAATTCTCTGTTTAAATCTGTACCCGGTTTTTAGCTGGATTATTTGCTTTGTTGATGTCTAGTTTCTTGAGCTCTTTATATATTGTGGATACCATCTATTGGATGTCGAGTTGGTGGAGATATCTTCCCATTCTTTAGGCTGCTGTTTTGTCCTTTGACGGTGTTTATTGACTCACAGAAGCTGTTTAGTTTCACGAGGTCCCATTTATTACCTTATGTTCATAGTGCACGAGCCACTGGTGTTTTGTTCAGGAAGTTGTCTCCTGTGACAATGTGTTCAAGATTATTCTTCAGCTTCTCTTCTATCAGGTTTAGTGTATCTGGCTTTGTGTTGTAGTCTTTGATTCACTTGGACATGAGTTTTTGTGCAGGGTGATAAGTACAGATCTATTTACATTCTTCTACACGTAGACATCCAGTTAGACCAGCACCATTTGTTGAAGGTGCTTTCTTGTGTTGTACAATTTTGGCCTCTTTGTCAAAAATTAAATGTCCCTAGGTGTGTGGATTTCTTTCTGGGTTTTCAATTTTATCCCATTGATCAAAATTTCTGTTTTCATGCCAATTCCATTCAGTTTTTATTACTATTGTTCTGTAGTACAGCTTGAAATCAGGGAGGTGATACCTCTTTTATTGGACAGGATTGTTTTAGCTATCCTGGATTTTTCTTTTTTTTTTTTCATATGAAGTTGAGTATTATTCTATGAGGATATGTAAGACTTGTATTAGAATTTTGACAGGGATTGTGTTGAGTCTGTATATTGCTCTTGATAAAATGACCATTTATATTATATTAGTCTTACCAATCCACGACTATGGGAGATCTTTCCATCTTCTGATATCTTCTCTAATATGTTTCGTCAAAGACTTGAAGACTTGTTATACAGCTCTTTCACTTGTTGGCTAAGAGTTAACCAAAATTTCATTCTCAGCTCTTTTAGCATTTGAGTATAGAAGGGCTGCTGGTTTTGGGGGGGGCTTAATTTTGCATCCAACCTTTTTGCTGAAGGTGTTTGTCAGCTGCAGTAGTTCTCTGATAGAATTTTTGGATTTGCTCATATATCATCTGCATATATTGTCATCTGCAAATAGTGATACTTTGACTTCTTCCTTTTCAATTTGTATCCCCTTGATCTCCATCAGTTGTCTTACTGCCCTAGCAAAAATGGCAAGTATTATATTGAATAGCTATAGAGTGGACAGCCTTGTCTTGTCCCTGGTTTAATGACATTGCTTTGAGTTTCTCTCTATATAGTTTGAGTTGACTATTGGTTTGCTGTATGTTGCCTTTATTATATTTAGATATTTCCCTTGTATCCCTGACCTCTCCAAGACTTTCATCACGAAAGGGGTCATCGTCATAGATTTTATCAAAGGCTTTTTCAGAATCTAATAAGATGGATTTTTTTCTTTCACCTTGTTCATATGATGGATTACACTGACAGATTTTCATGTGGAACCATCCTCACATCTCTGGGATAAAGCCTACTTGATCATGGTGAATAATATTTTTGATGTGTTCTTGAACTGGGTTTGCATATATCATGTTGAGTGTTTTTGCATTAACGCACATGAGGGACATTGGTCTGAAATCCTTTCTTGGTTGAAATTCTGTGTGGTTTGGGTATCAAGGTGACTGTGGCCTCATAAAATGAATTTAGTAATGTTTCTTATGTTTCTATTTTGTGGAGTAATTTGAGGAGTATTGATATTAGCTCTTCTTTGAAAATCTGGTAGAACATCTGGCTATGGGTGTTGCTTTTTTTTTTTTTTTTTGTTAGGAGACATATAACGACTACTTCTATTTGCTTAGATAACCTCTAAGGTTATAAGTCTGCTTAAATTGTTTATCTGATCTTGATTTAGAAATTCAGTAAGTAGTATCTATTGAGAAAATTGTTCATTTCTTTTAGATTTTCCAATTTTGTAGATTACAGGTTATTTGTAGTAAGGTCTATTGATTGTTTTTTGATTTAGTTGGTGTCTGTTGTTATGTCCTACTTTTCAATTCTGATTTTGTTAATTTGGATATTCTCTCTCTGCCTTTTGGTTAGTTTGGATAAAAGTTTGTCTATCTTATTGGTGTTCTCAAAGAATCAACTCTGTTTCATTGATTCTTAGTATTTTTCTTTTTATTGATTTCAGTCCTGATTTTGACCGTTTCCTATCATTTCCTCCTCTTGATTGTGTTTGCTTTGTTTTGAGCTAGAGCTCTCAGGTGTGCCGTTAAGTCACTAGTAGGAGAGCTCTCTAGTTTGTTTATGGAGGCCTGAACACTCTGAGCACTGCTTCAGTTGTGTCCTGTGAGCTTGGATATGTTGCTCTTTCATTTTCAGTGAATTCCAGTAAGTCTTTCATTTCTTTCTTATTTTTTTCCTTGACCCAGTGGTCATGGAGTAGAGAGTTATTCAGTTTCTATGAGTTTGTAGGTTTTCTGATTTTTCTGTTGTTGTTGTTGTTGTTGAAGTCCAACTTTAATCCATGATGATCTGATAAGATTCAGGGGGTTATTTCAATCTTCTTGTAACTATGGAGTCTTGTTTTGTGTCAGAGTATGTAGTCTGTTTTGGAGAAGATTCTGTGAGTGCTGAGAAGATATATTCTTTTATGTTTTGGTGAAATGTTCTGTAGATATCTGTTAGGTCCATTTGAGTCATAATATCTGTTAGTTCCATTATTATTTCTCAGTTTAGTTTCTGTCTGGATGAGTTGTCCATTGGTGATATTGCCATGCTGAAGTCTCACAGTCTTAACATGTGCTGTTTGATGTGTGCTTTAAGCTTTGTTAATTTTTTTTAACAAATTCAGGTAATTTGTATCTGGGGCACAGATGTTCATAACTGAGATGTCATCTTGATGAAGTTTCCTTTGATGAGTATGAAGTGTCCTTTCCCATGTCTTTTAATTAATTTTGGTTGGTAATTTATTTTGTTAGATTTTAGAATAGCTACTCCAGCTTGTTTCTTACGTCCCTTAGCTTGGAAAATTGTTTTACAACTCTTTACTTTGAAGTAATGTCTATCTTCGTTGTTTCTTGTATGGACAGAATGGTAGATCCTGTTTTAGCATCCATTCTATCAGACAGTCTTTTTATTTGTGGATTGATTCTATTGATGTCAAGAGATATTAATGACCAATGAATGCTAATTCCTGTTATTTTGGTGATGGTGGTGGTGATTGTGGTGGTGATTGTGGTGGTGGTGGTGGTGGTGGTGGTGGTGGTGTGTGTGTGTGTGTGTGTGTGTGTGTGTGTGTGTGTGTTTTCATGCATTTCCCTTCTTTGGGTTTTACTGTTGTAAAATTATTTATTTCCTGTGTTTTCAGAGGTGTACTCCATAGGAAGAACTTTGCCTTCTACCACCCTGTATAGGTCTGGATTTGTGGACAGAAATTGTTTAAATTTGATTTTATCTTGTTTTCTCCATCTATGGTTTGGTCTGGCATCTATGGCATTTTCAAGTCTGCAGGACATCTATCCAGGCCTTCTGGCTTTTACAGTCTTCATTGAAAAGTTGGGTATAACTCTAACAAGTCTGCCTTTACCTACTGCTTGGTCTTTTTCCCTAGAAGCTTTTAATCTTTCTTTGTTCTATACATTTAGTGTTTTGATTATTATGTAGTGGGAGACTTTCTTTTCTAGTTCAATCTATTTGGTGTTCTGCAATCCTCTAGTAAATTGATAGGAATTTCTTTAGGTTAGGGAGTTTTTCTTCTATGATTTTTGTTGACTGTATTTTCTGCGCTTTTTAGCTGAGAATCTTGTCCTTCTGTTTGTATTAATCTTAGGCTTGATCTTTTCATAGTGTCCTAGATTTCCCAGATGTTTTGTGTTGGAAATTTTTTAGACTTAACATTTTCTTTGACCAGTGTATCATTTTCTTCTATCATATCCTCTATGTCTGAGATTCTGTCTTCCGTCTCTTTCATTCTGTTAGTGTTGATTGCATTTGTAGTCCCTGTTCACTTACCTAAAACCTCCATCTCCAGGATTCTCTTGGCTTGTCTTTTCCTTATTGCTATTGAGTATGTTTCTTTGCTGGCATCTAGTCTGGGTTGGGGGATTAGGTGTTTAGGTGGTGATTTATAGTTTGTCTTTGTTATTTGGATATTTTCCCCTTAGTTTCTGTTTTCTCTCTGTTCTCCTGACCTGAGTACCCTGTGGTTCTGGTGACCAGCGACTCTTCGGGTTCAGTAGCGTGTCTCTGCTCAGGCTTTTACAGCCTGCTTTGTCCTTGGAATTCTTAGTATGACATGGTCTCCAGAAAACAGAAATCTTCTTCTGGAGTTGTGGGCCAGAATTTGAAGTCCAGAGGAAGGGCTGCAGTCGAACCTGTTGGATGGGCTTTAAAGAGTGTTAGTGGCCTTTAGGCAGTAAGCAGTGTCTTACCTGGGGTCACCAGTACCCACAAGGATGATAGCTAGAGTTGTGGGCTGAAATTTGGAGCCCAGGGAAGGGGTAAAGTTGGGAAAGTTTCAGTACTGTTAGGAGGTAGTTGTGTGCACCAACTTTTTAAAATGTGGGTACTGGGGATCACACTCTTGCTCGCACAGCAATCAGGTTTTCCTAGTGGCCTGTGCCCCCAGTCCCTGGCATATTACTGTAGTCTTATATTCTCTCAGTGCTTTTTAAAATGCATATGTTGTCTGATATTCTTATTGCTAAGATAAACTTTTTTACTTCTTTTATTATAATTGTATGGTTCATTTTTTTGTACTTTATTTGTAATCAGTGTATGTTTTAATATAGATTATTTGCAAGTACTTTATAGCTTCTCTTATAATGATTGAGAATTTCATACATGTATACAATATGTTTTATTCAAAGTGAACTCCCTGTTCCCTCCTTTCTCATCCCTCTACTATTCATACCACAATATCTTCCCAGTTTCACATGTCCCCCTCTCCACAACTCTTTAAGCCCACCAAGGATGCTTAGTATTATTTACAGGCTTATTTACTAAGTCATGGCTAGCCTGGAAGAAATCTCCCTCTCTTCTTCTTTCTTTTCTTCTTCTTCTTCTTCTTCTTCTTCTTCTTCTTCTTCTTCTTCTTCTTCTTCTTCTTCTTCTTCTATCTTTTCTTCTTCTCCTTCTCCTTCTCCTTCTCCTTCTCCTTCTCCTTCTCCTTCTCCTTCTCCTTCTCCTTCTCCTTCTCCTTCTCCTCCTCCTCCTCCTCCCCTTCCTCCTTCTCCCCCTCCCTCCCCCTCCTCCTCCTCCTCCCCCTCCTCCTCCTTCTTCTCCCTCTTCTTCCTACTCCTCTTCCTTTTTCTCCTCCTCCCCTTCTTCCTCCTCCCTCTCTCCTGCCCTCCTTTCCTCTCTCTCCTATAATCCATCAGTTGTCAAAAGCTACTCCAAAAGGGTGAGAATTTTTGACTACCTCCCTCCTCCATACTGGGGTTTTGTGTGGCTCAATCTCTATCGAAAGGTCTTGTTAACGGTGTCCCAGCCTCTGAGTTCATGTGTTTAACTGCCTTTTGTATATGCAAACCACTGATGTACTGCACTCATCTACCACTCTGCCTCCTGCAGTCCTCCTCCCACTATGGTCGCTGAGGTAGCCCTTTCAGAATGAGTACTCTTGGTCTCTCATTCTCTGCACGTTGACCAGCTGTGGGGCTCTGCGTCAATTACCATCTACTACAAAAAGAAGACTCTGATGACTGAGACATGCACTAGTTAGTGGGTATAATTATGATTAGTTTTATTTTTTTACCATTCAATCAAGTATTCTATGTATTAGTTAATTTTTTGGCATTTCTTGTGGCTAGTTCATATAAAAAAAGGCCTCCACATTATTTCATATTTAGTGTATCCTATTTTTCACTTTTTACTTCCATATTTTGCTGAATTATTTTTTCTTTACACTATTCTTCTATGTTCCTTTTGCAACTGTGGGTCATATTAATGTTTACTGGTGAATTTTAATACATATTCATTAATTGTTACAAATCTAATAGTACTGTAGCTTTCAATTATTTATACTCACCTAATATTAGTAAGGACCTTTTTAATCATCATGGTAGTGTGTGTGTGTGTGTGTGTGTGTGTGTGTGTGTGTGTGTGTGGTGTGTGTGTGTGTGTGTGTGTGTGTGTGTGTGTGCGTGCATGTGTGTATAAAACAAAAGTTATTGGTGTTTTTTGGCATGCACAGTGACTGTGTTTCCAGTTGTTTGCACATGC
This sequence comes from Rhabdomys pumilio, assembly GCA_030674055.1. Taxonomy (NCBI): domain Eukaryota; kingdom Metazoa; phylum Chordata; class Mammalia; order Rodentia; family Muridae; genus Rhabdomys; species Rhabdomys pumilio. The sequence continues at coordinate 5,887,520 of JANHMN010000014.1, read as the reverse complement.
TTGGTTTAATTTTCCTCCCCAGAAGAGTCAATGCTAATAGGTCCTTTGGAAGGATGGTGCCTCTCTCTGAATGGCTGTTTATACAGAAGTCTGTATTTTGCCCTAATCTTGCATAGCAGTTGGCCTTGCTATGAAAATCTAGGTTAAGAGCTACATTTCTTGGAAATATTTCTGACCTTATTTCCATCTGTTTTAGAGAGTCAAAAGTTTCTCCTCTGCTTTCTTATTCTTTTATACTTATTCTTTTGTTCAAGTGTAATTCCTAAGGAGACAGAGATGTGGCGGGCAGTATGGGGCAGCCTGAGGCGGCCATTTCCTGCTGCTGTTGCATTGTTGTTGCTGAGTTTTGCTCATGTTCAGCTTTCTTTTTTTTAGATCAGATTCCTGAAGGCATAGTCGTTGGGTCATAAGAATACTGCTGTGTCATGTCTGGGAAACTGCAGAAGCCAGACAGTCTTGATAAAGGCTGTGCAGTTTGTGGTTCCCTCTGGTAATGTTTGAGGTTGTGCCGTTTCATTATAAATTGTCTAGGTCAGGATTTGTTCGTATATGGCCTGTCTTGTATTCTACTTAGTAATTGGGTACAACTTTAACTTAAGAATGCATGATTTTTTTTCAAAATCTGAAGAGTCCTTAGCAATAATACTTCCTATACTTTTATTATTTCCCTTCCTCCCCTCCCCTCCTCACCTAGACTGCAGCTAACACAATAAATGTATCATCAGCATTTATTGTGTTAGCTGCAGTGTAGTTGAACTCTTTAGTATTCACTACCCTTTCATTAATTCACTTTTCTTCCAAAGCTAAAGTTATTCATATATATATATATATATATATATATATATATATATATATTGCATATTGTTAAAGACTCTGGATCTCTATTGGTTATTTTGTCATTAATCTCAGCATATCTTAAATTCTGTGTCAGGTTATTTTATGACAGGAACTGCAGCAAGGCATGGTAGAACACGCAGGTAATGAGTTTGGGTCTAGCCTTAGGAACCTGGTGATACCTCACAAGAAGGGTCCAGTGAAAACCGAAGGAAGGAAGGAAGGAAGGAAGGAAGGAAGGAAGGAAGGAAGGGAGAAAAAGAAAGGAAAGAAGGAAGCAAATTCATGCTCATTGTTTTTCTGAGCTGCTGCTGGAATGGATGAAGTTTTGAGTAGTAGTGATTAGGTTAATTTGAATTTATTATTAAGACACTAGGGTCTATGAGATTCAATGCTAAACAGAAGATCAGGAATGCACACTTGGTTTCAAGCTCTCTGATTACTGTCTACTCACTATGAATGTCGCTCTTTGTGGAGACACTGTGGTTGGTGCTTTTGTGATTAAACCATTCTCAATGACAAGAATATAAAGTTCTATGCAGGAAAAATCTGAGAAAATAGGATAACTTTTTACAAAACATCTCTTCCATTTACCTAGAAATAATATTAAAAATTCATGGAAAAACTTTCCCTTGGAAATTTTGGTATGGTCTGAAAGGAAACTTTCAGTAGTTTCTCACCTTGTTGAATGGTAATGATTCTTCAATAATAATCTCAAAGTCTGTGTGCCCAGTCTCATGCAATCCTTACTTCATGAATGATTCTGCCTGTTGCTGGGGTTAAGAGCTGTTAGATGCATTTATTCTATTTTGCAAAGCTGGGAGCAGTGGAGTTTCCATCTAAGTAGGAGACTCTGATCCCACATTGCTTCTTAATGCCATTCAGCTTACAACATGGTGGTCTCATTTTCCTCTGGCCTCTGAGAAAGTCTTTGTTGTCTTGTTTTCTCTTCATGACCTATTCCTGCTAACAGTGCTGAGCCTTTATTCCAACTGGCAGACCACCAAAAGACCTGCAGATAACTTAAGTGAAGAATGTAAAGGGGTTAGGGGCCTAGTGTTTGTCTTTTAAGTACTTAGATGCAAATCTGATTCTGTCTTACCCCAAGCGGAAATGACCTTAATTTTGTGACATACCAGAACAATTCAGTATTTAAAATATTACTCAAGGAGCAAGCACATCCTGTAGGTACTTTTCTGCTTTTCTCCGGAAATCCCAGATAACTCAGAAGGCAGGATATAGCTGACATTCACTCTGAATTGTGAATCAGCCACGATTATGATATTTCTTCTTATTCAGATTCGCCTGTTATTGGCAAAGGGACAATACACAGGTGAGTTGGCTGAGTTCCGGGGCAATGTTCTGTTTAATTATAAATGTCTACACTGGGTCTAGATAGGCTCCTATTCTGTACACATTGTTACGATTGGGCCAAAGTAAATTAGCTTTCTAAGGAATGTCTAACACTAAAAGGTATGCAGAGCTGAGACACAGGCTTCAGGGTATATCCAGGAAGGGTGTCTGATATAGCCTAGCTTAGACTCTGAAGGAAATGCTCACAATTTCAAAGGCTCTTTGAGGCTTTGATACCGTACAGGAGCACTGTAGGGAGCTACATTTAGTGTCATAGAAGCCATACAGGATCAGCTTGTAGTATTTTTAACAAGAATATAATGATGCATCTTCAATTTTCCATGATAATTTCCAGGCTCATGAAAAGACTTAATAATTGAAACCATTGTCTTCTTCCCCTCTTGTCATGATGCCTTATACTAAAGAAATTCACAAGGACACAATGCTCTGTTTTCTCAAGCCTTTGATAGGCAGCCACTGAGCAATGGACTGTCTGGATGTAACAGGTTGACGCAAAGCAAGCTAATCTAGTCTAAAGTGAATAGACTCTCGGGCCTGCCAACTTTGCTCTGCTGATGAGTGATTGGCACCTTTCACAGTTGACACTTGTTACGAAAGCTAGCCATGTGTACTGGAGTTCCTAAGTGCTACAGTGATAGCGGAGACACTTCTGAGAATCTTCACGCTTCACTGAACATATGCATGCCGTGTCACTGGCAATGTCACGTAACACTCAAAACTCTGAGGAGCAAATCTAGTTAAAAAAAAAAGTTACTTCTGGAGAAATAGAACGAGTGCATCTAAGCTGGAGTCATTCTCTGAGAGATGATAGACCTGGATTGAGAATGGAATGAGAGGGGCCAGGCAGCATAGGAATGGAAGATTGCCATGTTTCTTAGGACCAGCAATGGTGTCTGAGCTTGACAACTGACACACCCTAAGTGAGTTCAGGGTGAAAATGGCAACGTTCATTCTTGCTGATGATCCAAATGTCTGCTAGAGTAGATACAAGCTGTTTAAGATGGGTACCTCACATAAGCAGAAGTGGCCAACGCCAGTGAATCTGTGCCCTTTCTAAGAGGAAGCTATTGTTCAGCCCATAGTCATTCCTTATGGCATGGACTTTTGACTTTACCAGAGCCATTGAGTATCTGAACACTCGTGTGAAGCATCTAGAGTATTGAAACGGTAACAAAACCTGTCTAGAGGATGATTTCAGCTCATGGCATCACAGTCAAATTAGGGTAGGAAAGAGAAACATTCAGCTTTTTATTCAGGAAAGAGGTACGAGGAATATTCTATGATTGTGGGAAATTTTGAACAGGAAAGACCAGACCTGCAGATTTCAGCAAGCCTCTTTATCCCTTCCCTTACCTGGGAGCCGAAGAGCTCTGCAAATATGCCATGATATTTGATGGCTGATTAAACTGGCCACTCTCATCTTCCTTGGGGTGCTTTAGCTAAGGAGAATGGCTGTCATTCTAACAGTCTCCTCCGTTTTTATTGGTACCACATACCCTATATACACTGTGCCATTAATTGCCCAGCACATTGAAGTGTGTGTGTGTGTGTGTGTGTGTGTGTGTGTGTGTGTGTGTGTGTGT
>JANHMN010000014.1:5864715-5883719 GCA_030674055.1 Rhabdomys pumilio | reverse complement strand
TGTGTGTGTGTGTGTGTGTGTGTGTGTGTGTGTGTGTGTGTGTGTGTCTGTGTGGTTTGTTTCATAATGGAGAATTATGAGGAAGCTCTAATCTCTGGTCTTGGAATCCAAAGACCTAGGAGGAAGTCCAAACTCTGCTACTTCTGGCCTTAGGACCTATAACAAAGCACATGGCTTCTTGACCTGACAAACATTTCATCTTGGGACTTTGGCAAGTTTACTGTCACCTTCTTTTCCTTAAAAGTTACAGCCAGATTGCTACTTCCTCAGGAAAATCTCATATAACCTAAGGTCCCTAAGGCTCTCCCACGACTTCAACTTTCCTCAGGCTTTGTAGCAAATTGATGCCATTGAGACACATTGTTGTGCTCTTGACAGCTAGATGTGGAAATCTAGGTGTTACCACAGCTTCCCTGCCTGGAGAACTCTGGGTGAGCTTCCTTCCATTGTGGTCAAATCCCTGGCTGCACGTGGGGGTCAGATTCCTCAGTCTTAGGTGGGTTACAGCTATAGCCCTTCCATCTCTGCATGTTTTCATATGGCCGAAGTTTCTGAGTTAGAGCCACCCATGTCTAATGCTCCCTCATTTTAACCAGTGTCTTAGTCAGGGTTTCTATTCCTCCACAAAACATCATGACCAAGATGCAAGTTGGGGAGGAAAGGGTTTATTCAGCTTACACTTCCAAATTGCTGTTCATCACCAAAGGAGGTCAGGACTGGAACTCAATCAGGTCCAGATCAGGATACAGCAGCTGATGCAGAGGCCATGGAGGCATGTTTCCCCTGGCTTGCTCAGCTTGCTCTCTTATAGAACCCAAGACTACCAGCCCAGGGGTGGTACCACCCACAGTGGGTCCACCCCCCTTAATTTCTAGTTGAGAAAATGCCTTACAGCTGGATCTCACGGAGGCATTTCCTCAACTGAAGCTCCTTTCTCTGTGATAACTCCAGCTTCTGTCAAGTTGGCACACAAAAAAGAGACAGTACAACCAGTTACACCTGACAAGACTATTTCTAAATAAAGTCACCTTCTAAGGATTCCAGTGTCCATAAGATTTAGAGTGACATTCTTCCTCCCAGTAGATATACTCTAGAGGAGGTGGTATAACCGTCTCTCAAGTTTTACTTTTATGTTTACAGTGACTTATGTCAAAAAAGACCTTTTTACTTTAAATAAACAGGATTTTCCACAGGTATATAAGTCATATCTTTTGAACTGAAGGGTGGAAGCATTATATCTTATGGAAGTTAACTTAGCCATTGAATTACTTAGCTGACAAATAGCTAGATATGTGTTATCAGTTTTGACGTTTTAAACAATGCAATGCTGCTGAAGTATCCTCTTTGGAGACATTGGAGACATTAAATGCTGCCAAAAATCCCAAAAAGAATCCACACAGTTCTGCCCTTGAGAAAATGATCATTCAGATTAAAACATGATTTTATTTGCATGAAACTGTGGAAAGAAACTTCAAAATTCATACTTATGATTAAAAACAAAAGATGACTTTGATCAAAATGGAAAATAGCTGAATATATTAATATTTGGGGACATTACTGTTGGTGAGCTTTTATGCTTCGTAATGTGGATATAGCTGGTGATATGGATGAGCTGGGTCTGAGAGCGTGCACTGTGTGACAACTAAGGTGACAGTGCATGCCTGTAACTCCAGCACTCACGGGGAAGCAGGAGGATCAGATGTTTAAGGTCATTTCATCTACATAGTGAGTTTGAGGCCAGGCTGGGCTGCATGTGACTCTGCCTACAAAAGCAAAACTAAAACAAAACTAAAAGCTTGTTAATCCTTTTGGAAATATCATCCAGACAGAGTTGATCAGAGTGTTGTGTGAAACTCAGATGCCCCAGGATGTTGGAATAGCTCAGTTGGGTAAAGTGCTGTCTCCATAGCATAAGGGCTGAAGTTTGATTTCTGATCAATCCTTGGAACCCAAATTTAAAATGTTGGATACCTTAGAATGCACTGCTGGGGATGAAGCAACTTCAGATGCCTAGATAAGCCCCAGTAAAAACTCAGTGTCTTCCTATGGCAAAGACAGACCTCTCCCTGTCTCCCTTCTTCTCCTTTAATCTTACAGTCCAATTATTCCAATAAGAAAGGAGAAGTTGAGCCCTAGGTACTAGGAAAAAGCAGAGCTGCAGCCAACTCTCGGCTTTACCCTCTTCTTGTCTTCTCATTCAACATGGCCGTGATTCAAGACAGGGCTTCTGAGCAAGCAGGACCAAATCATCATTACAGATGTCGGATCCATGTATTTGATCAATTCTGAGGCATTGGTAAGAAGTTTCATTGGGAGAACTTTGTCCAGTCCATAGTGGGTGTCAGTACAGCGCATGTTGAATCTGTAGCCAAAACAATAAAACTCACCTCACTTAAGGAGGACGCTAAACGAGACGAGACAGTGATGTGTGATCCTTCATTCCTTTATCATCTTTTGGTAACATCTACTCTGCATAATGCTAAATGCTGAGGTTACTTATGATAATTTGAAATTGTGGTGATAGCTGGGAGAGAAATGTGTAAGCAGATAAAACATAAAAACAATGTTGTTGGGACAAGATCTCTGACAAGATGACATTTGAAGTAACATATATAAGATTAACAGGAGCCATCCGGAAGAAGGATGTTCTGGAAAAGAAGGTGATATGTACAAAGGACATCCAGCAAATATCCTGACATGCTGAAGGATCTGGACAGAGCCTGAGTCAGAGTGAGGAGCAAGCAGAGCAGTCAGATGAGGTCACACAAGAAGATACAGTAGAGATTGTCCAGGCATTGCAAGACCGTGGCCAGAAGGTTTTATTACAGTATAAGTTTCTCCAGCAGAGCAAAAGGAAGAGTAGAGGTTTTGTGGGAGGAAAAATAATGAATTGAGGTCTGTCTATAATAATTTTTATTATATTTGGTTATTATTTGCTGAGTAGATTATTAAAAATGTCAGCGTGACTCTCGAGAGAGATAATGAAGCTAAAATACAGATTTATGAGGCATCCGAGTTTTATTGGGAGATGGAAATGAGATTATGAGAGACACTTGGGAGGAAACTCAGCAACAGAACACCAGAGGAGGAGTACAGACAGAAGACAGGTTCTAAAGTAGGAGAGGAAGAGAGTGAGTAAGCACTGCCTGACAGTCTGTGTTCTTGTGCACAAAGGATTACATATTTACCACAGAGCTGAGCTTATGGGGAAAAGAGCACACACATGCCCTGTCTTTCTGCATCATCAAGCACTGACTTTATACCATGATAAAATTAATATCTAGTTAGATTTAAATAAACATAGTATTATTGAGTAACATAAAATTTACATAAACTTTTAAAGATTTGCTATGACATACCCATGTAACATATTTTTGCCAAGATTTACAACTCAAGACTTCCCCCGGATCCAATAAATACCAATCTTCTTATCCCAAGTATCTCCTTAAATCAGCAGTTCTCAAGCCATGGATTGTGGCCTTTTTGGGTCCGTATGACCTTTTCACAGGGGTTGCATATCAGATACTCACATTATGATTCATAACAATAGCAAAATTATAGATATGAAGTAGCAACAAAAATAATTATATGGTTGGAGATCACCACAACATAAGGAACTATATTAAAGGGTCACAGCATTAGGAAGGTTGAGAACCACTGCCTTAAATAGAAAAGTTTGACATATACTAGATATGGTAGAATCTAGTTTTCATAGTTTCCCTATTAGGTAATTAATAGTGTGAATTTAAATATATAGATACTAATATATAAAACCTTAATTAGTTTCTACAATACTATTAGCTACTGGTGATGCAAGAATTAAATTTGGGACTCTTCGTGCTAATGCCTGGAATCTTTATACTAGGGAAGCTAATGAACCAAGTGCAACTGTCGTGTTCTGCACAGCTTGGTCTGGGTCATGTGAGTCAGACGACAAGTAAAGGACAGACGTGAAACACATGCACAGAGAAGCTGCGATTAGATGGGCTGTGCTCACTCTGACTGATGGGCAAAACCTGGAACCTCTGTTTATTTATTATGCATAGCAGGAGAAGGCAGGATTAGTTAGTCTTGGTAGGGGACCTCTGTAAGGGAGCAGGCTCAGGTTGCAGTCATCACAGAGGAAGAAGCTGCATTTGCTAATTTTCACACACCCATCAATCATTCATAAACATGTGTTCTTGGACCAGAGCAAGACTTCACCATTGCTTGGGCCTCACCCAGAAGGCTTTGTCAGTTCCCTGACACTGAAAGCATTAGTGCCTTTGACATATCTGTGCATATGTCAACAGTACACCTTCACTCAGGCCTCTGTCCATGTCTTACACATTCACTAAAGATTTCCTCACTCCCTCACATACAAACTAATATGAAGAATGAAGGCATATGTAAGAATATGAACTATCAAAATGTGGATATGGATTGAGTACTAAAAAGTCAGGTCGACATTTATCTCTAGGAGGGTCAGGTATTGAACCTAGTTAATTGTTGACAGTCCTAATTGTAGACACCTGTAATCCAGCACCCAGAAAATTTAAGAAGGAGCTCAAGTACAGTCTAATTTAAAGCAAGTTCAAGGCCACCCTGAGCTACACGGTGAAATCCTGCTGTATAAAACCAAAGGTGAAAAATTGCTGAGTGCTAAACACTTGCCTAGCATGGTAGAACAGTTAGTTGTCTAGCATGTGGAAGGGCCTGGGTTTGATCCCTAACACTGTTTGCTGTGTGTGTATGTGTGTGTGTGTATGCATGTGTGTGTGTGCATACACATATTTACATATACATATATGAGCCACTATGATATACAACTGAAATTAAAACAAATAACATACAGCATTAAGTGCTTATTATAGGTTACGGCTACATCCAAACTGTTAAACACATAAACACATTTTTATCTACATTTATGTTTCATTTCTGGTTATATACCTCCAAAGAAGTAATTTATAAATTACAGATCTAGGAAACACTTAATGAGTCTTTCTTGATGGCAGCTACATATTGTAAACAATCGCTATATCTGGCAGAAGTATGCAAAATACATTTAAAAGTGTATCAGTGGAATTCAACAGGAACAAATCTCACAAATGTTTAACAAGAGAAATCTGCCATGCATGAAATTGTGCATGCTATTGACTTACATTTATTTGTAGCCTGAGAAGAGACGAAAATCGCAGGTGTTGATGTTTGTACATGTGGTGAGCACGTTAGGCTCAACGCCATGCTAGGTAGCGCCGAAACTCTCCTAAGGCGTCCGTGTGATGCTCTGCTACAGCTTGGCCTTGGCTACATAGTTCTATACATTTTTAAAACTTATAATTTTAAACTTTTATTATTTTTTAAAATTTATTTAGTTTTATTCTTTAATTCTTTTTTACAGTCCAGACTCATGCCCCTCCAGTCTACCCCCCCACCACTCCCCATCCCACACTTCCTCTCCACCCCCCATCTCAGGAGGAGGTTCCCACTCCCTCACTCCCACCCCAGTAGGACTCCCCACTCCCTGGGGTCTCAAATCTCTCGAGAGTTAGGTGCATCTTCTTTTCTTGACGCCAGACCAAGCTGTCCTCTGCTATATATGTGTCAGAGGCCTCCTATCAGCTGGTGTATGCTGTCTGGTTGGTGGTCCAGTGTTTGAGAGATCTCGGGGGTCCAGGTTAGTTAAGATTGCTGGTCTTCCTATAGGGTCGCCCTTATCCTCAGCTTCTTCCAGCTTTTCCTCAATTCAGCCACAGGGGTCCCCAATTTGGGCCCGTCACTGGACCTCCTTTCTCTCAGTCTCTTCTCCATTTTTGTTCCTGCAGTTCTCTCAGACAGGAACAGTTCTGGGTCAGGGCTTTTGACCGTGGGATGGCGACTCCATCCCTCACTTGATGCCCTGTCCCTCCACTGGAGGTGGGCTCTAGAAGTTACCCCTCCCTACTGTTGGGTATCTCATTTAAGGTCCCTCCCTTTGAGTCCTAAGAGTCTCCCACCTCCCAGGCCTCTGGTACATTCTAAAGGTTCACCCCATCTCCTACCTCCCAGGTTTCCTGTTTACATTTATACTGCTGGCCCTCTGGGCTTCAGTCCTGTTCCCCCCAGTACCTCATCATGTTTCCCCCTTCCCTTCCCTGCCCCCTCTCCCACCTAGGTCCCCCTTTTCTCTGCCCCATGACTGATGGCTCAGCTGTTAAAGGCTAGGGTCACAAACAAAAATTTAAAACTTTTAAATGAATGTTTTTCTTCATTATATTGAAGTAGTGCATAAGGAGAATGACACAATAAAAGTCTAAAGATGGTTGTACAGTGGGTGAGTCAGGCCAGGAGTCCAGTGACTAGATAGTAGGAGATCTCAAAGAAGAGAAAACAGAAAAAGGAAATCGTTTTTTCAAAAAAAAAAAGTATTTTAAAAGGTCCCAGAAATGTAGAGTATGATATTTTTGCCTTAAAATATTTAAGTATGGGTCTAGGGACCATAGTTTTTATAAAATCATGAAGACTTGAGTTTAGACCCCCAGCATCTGTGTAAAAATTTTGGCATGTCTGTAAGCTGTAACCCCAGGATGAGGGGCCAGGACAGGCAGAGTTACAGAACTCCTGGCCAGCAGCCAGCAGAGTGAAATGCAGAGCTCCAGGTTCAGTGAGGAGAGCCTGTCTCAAATGATAAGATGGATAGCAATTGAAGGAGACCTCTCTTCCTCAAACTCTGTCTCCACAGTGACACAGAAGAACACACACACACACACGCACACACACACACACACACACACACACACACACACGCACAAAAGGAACACTTCTATACTCACTTGCCACACATGAACCAACATATTAGTGCATGAGCGTACACAGATTACTTAACGCTAATATAGTTATAACAAATGTCCATTGTAGACAGAAAAGGTACAGTTTGGAGGGACTGGATTTGCCAAATTGTGTCTTAAAAGTATATCAGGTAGAATCTGAGAACTATTTGCACAAAGACGAAGGAAAAAAGGAGTCAACTCCTTAAGTAAGTTGTATCCCGGATTTTTATATAAAATGATAGGACAGTGGGAGCATGTTAGATGAAGAGAGGAAAATAATCCCTCTGAAGCTTTGGAGGGAGTGGCAGTGCTTTGGCATGTATCCATTTTATGTTCTCATAGTTGTAAATTACTAATTCACAAGCAATGTCCTCTTGTTAATATATCCTTTTCTGCCATGGATGATGCAATTCATTGAAGAATACTATTTACTGATATCTAAAGTGAGATGCCTTACTCTTATTTGTTTTACATTTTTGTAACAAGCAATAATCATCTTATGACAACTATGGTGAAAACAGAAGCAGCTGAAAAGTGGGAGGCAAGAACAGAGGCCGGAAGGGGGCAGAGTTTGGATGGGGTGGTGCTTGGATGGGGGCAATGCTTGGATGGGGTGGTGTTTGGGTTGGGGCATGCCAATTTCTGCATGTTTGCTGTCCACTCTTCCTGAATGTCTTCCACTGGCTCCTGGATAACTGTCTGTGTTTGAGGAAAGAGCCAGTTGGATTGCACTGTACAGAGGGTCTGAGAATATAGTTTTTCTGTTTTGTATTTGGACAAGTAAGAATTACACTTCGTTTTAAAAGTGACACCAAGTTTAAAGACCCCTGTGAATTATCTTATTGACAAAAGGATGAAGAAGATATTGTAATTATTGTGGGTCCTTAAATGCTGGAAATTTTGGCTTCCTGTCAGTGAATGTTAGTCAGCTTTTGTTATTGTGATAAAAAGCTATGCAATATACAAAGAGAAAGGTTATATGTGGGCTCAAGGTGTCACAAGCTCCATGAGGCCTCTGCTCCCTTGGTGTCATTGCTTTGAGCATGCGATAGCCCATCATGGCAGGAGAATGTGACTGGAAAGGGCTTCTCAAGGCTGGAAGGGAAGAGGAAAAGGAATGGGTAATGTCTCTACCTCTTCGGAGGCCCTACATTTTAAAGGTACATCCAGTTACCAATAGCACCACTCTGGCAAATAAGTGCTTAATATATTGGCTTTGGTAGATATTTAAGATCCAAACTAGCATAACCTTACCTTTTTATTAGTTTTTTAGATTAGCATATAAATTAACAGGCTTCATTATCATAAGTTCATTACACATTGTTCTTCTTAGTCCCACCCACCTCCATCCCCTTCTGCTGATCTTTTTCCATATCCACACTTATTGATACACAAGTCACAATAGCTAAGAAATGAAGCCAGCCTACAGAACTGGATAAATAAGATGGGAAACATATGCTAAGTGGAATTTTATGCAGCTGCAAAGTAAAATGAAAATATGATCATAAATTTTAAATTCATTACTCATCACAATCAGAGCTTCAGACTAAAGTTTTATTTCAGCCGTATCTTTAATTTCTTACGATAATTAGGATTTACTTTAAGTTATTCCTATTCACATTGTTTTAGAAAACAATTCTAAGCAGTTGCTGTGTTAATGGTATACTTTAAGCAAACATCTTTTAATGTTTATAGTAATAAAATAAACAACTTAAACTAAGACTTAGAGAACAACACAGAAGAGAGGCCAAAAAGATAGTAAGAGCAGAGACCAGAATGCCTGCACTGAGATCAGATCTTCTACATAGGCCAGGAAGGCTGCACCCAAGAAATCGCATCAGTATGGTAACCTGAGCAAGATCCACACGATAAAAACAACACCACTTGTCATACAAATGTAGATGCGGGCAATCCCACAAGGCCCCACTCTAGGTGAAGAACTATAGGCATTTAATGACTTCTGAAAGAGAATCAGTGTTTCATGGGGACCTGCATCCCAACAAAGAACAAAAGTAGTAGAGAATAGGAAAAGGTGACTGAGTAAGAGCTGAGTAAGCCCAGCCCAGGATTCCTTGGCAGCTACCCATGAGGCCTTTGATTTTGTTTTTTTTAGCAGTAACAAAGGGAGAAATGTCTTGAAAGATGATAAGAAACAAGCTTTATGCTGAATCCATAGAATGTCAACTGCCACACCAACCAACCAACCAAACAAAACAAAAACAAAAAACAGTAAGTAAATAACCTTCCCCCATGTGTTGGAAACCAAACATTTCCAAGTGTACACACAATACTTTACGATAGTTTTGGAGTTCATAATCCCATATTTGTAATTTTAGAATAATTGAATTTTCTTATTGAATCTAGTACATTGTTATCACACTTTTAATAAACTTACATGATTATTTGTCTTCACATTTTTATCAAATAATTGACCCAAAATTAAAAATCAATTTAAGTCAATAAAAAGTTAAGAAATTCACAGGAAGCTTATATATATATATATATATATATATATATATATATATAGTGTCTGTATGTATGATAATATGTCATAAATATATGATAACATACAATCATTTAAATGTGATTTTGTCAGCTCTTAAGTTTTTCTTAAATAATATTTCTGCTGCTACTTTTCCCCTCCTTACCATTTCATATAAAAAATTAGTCTATTTTTTCAAAGTAGCCACACTTAGAGTGATAGACAGTAATTCAAAATTTATGCTTAACCTTCTTCTTCTAAAGTGTTTAAAGTAATTTATTTATTATTACATTTATTTATGTGTATTGCACCACAACTCTGAGCTCTATAGATACTCCAATGTCACATATATACACACTCATACACACAAATAATTGTGTGTGTGTGTAAAATAAAAATAATTAAAAAGAGATTCTAGGGAAAATTCTCTCTTATATTCAAATTATATATATATTTTTTTTCAGCTAATTTACCTCATCTTGACTGCTTTATAAAATACTATAACACATTCGTGCTTGAACCTCCACTTTTCCACTTTTACACAAGCAGTTGTACAACACAATTAATCTTTGCTGTTTGTTTCATCCGTCGTCAGCTCTGTTAGATACGATACTTGGGAATTCCAGGCTGGAGTTTAAAACATGACTAGAAAGAAAAGGGAAATGAAAACACAGAAATTCAAATGATCAGACCATTGAAATTAAGGTACAGAAAAATACTTATTACTTATTTAAACGATTGATAATGACAGTTTCTCTTTTTTTAATTATTTTTTTTTACATTTCACAAGTTGCCCCCCTTCCAGGTCTCCCCTCCCCTAGTTCATCACCCCACTCACCTTCCCCCTTACCTCTGAGAGGGTGCTCCCTATCCACACGCCCATGCCCACCTCCCTTCCTTCAACATCCTTCTTCCCCAGGGCAAGCAGCTTCCACAGGATGAAGCTCTTCTTTTCCTACTGAGACCAGACAAAGCTGTCCTCTTCTACCCATGTGCCTTGGGCACAGATCAGTCCATGATGTTCCGTGGTTGGTGGCTTAGTCTCTGGGAGCTCTGAGGGTTTAGGTTAGCTTATACTTTTGTTGTTCCTGTGGGGTTGTAGTCTCCCTCAGCTCCTTCAGTCCTTCCCCAAACCCTTCCTTCCATCGGAGTTCCCGATCTCAATCTAATGGTTGGCTGTGAGTTTCTGCATTTGTCTCAGTCAGCTCCTGGTAGAGTTCTCAGAGGACAGACATACTGGGATCCTGTTTGCAAACACAGTATGGCATCAGTAATAGTGTCAGGGTTTGATGTCCATGCATGGGACAGATCTCAAGTTGACTCAGTCACTGGATGGCTTTTTTTTTTTTCTAGTCTCTGCTTCATTTTTGTCCCTGCATTCCCTTCAGACAGGACCAATTCTGGGTCAAAAATTTTTTAGATGGGCAGGTGGCCCCCTGTCTAAACTGGAAGTCATGTCTATCTACTGGAGGTGGTCTCTTCAGGTTCCAACTCTCCACTGTTGGGCATTTTGTCGAGTAATGTCATCACCGTTGAGTCCTGGTAGCCTCTCCACTACCAGATCTCTGAGATTTTCTAGAGTTTCCCCCCAAGCACATTCCTGGCCCTCTGGGCTTCTCTCCTGTCTTCCCCATACCTAATTCTGACCCCCTTTTCCCTAATTTCTCCCCTCTCCCTCCCAGCTTCCTCCTTCCCTCTGCTTCCTGTGATTATTTTGTTCCCCTTCTAAGTGGGACTGAAGTATCCATACTTGGGCCTCCCTCTTGTTAAGCTTCCTACAGTCTTTGAGTTGTATCATGGGTCTTCTGAAGTTTTTGCTAATATCTACATATCGGTGACTGCATACCCTGCATGTCTTGTTGAGTTTGGGTTACCTCACTTAGGATGGTATTTACTACTTCCATCTATTTGCTTGCAAACTTCATCATGTCCTCATTTTTAATAGTTGAGTAGTATTCCATTGTGTAAATAAATCACACTTTCTGTATCCATTCTTTAGTTGAAGGACATCTGAGTTGTTCTAGCTGTTATCAATAAGGCCACTATTAACATAGTGGAGCATGTGTCCTTTTGGTAAGGTAGAGCATCTTTTGGGTATATTCCTGGGAGTGGTATAGTTGAGTCTTCAGGTAGACATGTTTTCAATTTTCTGAGGAACCACAGATTCATTTCCAGGGTTGTTGTACCAGTTTGCACTCCTATGAGTAATAAAGGAGTGTTGTTCTTTCTACATCCTCACCAGCATGTACTCTTGACAGAGTTCTTGATCTTAGCCATTCTGGTTGGTGTAAGGTAGAATCTCACGGTCGTTTTGATTTACATTTCCCTGATGACTAAGGATATTGAACACTTGTTTAAGTGCTTTAGAGCCATTCGATGTTCCTCTGTTGAGAATTCTGTTTAGCTGTGGACCCCATTTTTATTTGGATTATTTGGTTTTCTGGAGTCTAACTTCTTGAGTTCTTTATATATTTTGAATATTAGCCCTCTATTTTTTTGTAGGGTTAATGAAGATCTTTTCCCAATCTATAAGCTGCCATTTTGTCCTATCGACAGTGTCCTTTGCCTTACAGAAGCTTTCCAGTTCCATGAAGTTCCATTCGTCTATTGTTGACCTTAGAGCCTGAGCCATTGGTGTTCTACTCAGGAATTGTTCCCTGTGCCAATGAGCTCAAGCCTATTTCCCGCTTTCTCTTCTATTAGATTCAGTGTATGTGGTGCTATATTGAGATCCTCGATCCACTTGGACTTGAGCTTTGTACAAGGTGATAAATATGGATCAATTTAGATTCTTCTACACGCAGACCTGAAGTGAGACCAAGCACCATTTGTGGAAGATGCTTTCTTTTATCCATTGTATGGTTTTGGCATCTTTGTCAAATATCAAGTGTTCATAGGTGTGTGGGTTTATTTCATGGTCTTCAGTTCTATTCCATTGATCAACCTGTCTGTCTCTGTACCAATACCATGTAGTTTTTATCATGATTGCTCTGTAGTACAACTTGATATCAGGGATGATGATGCCCACCAAAGTTCTTTTATTGTTGAGAATTGTTTTCACTATCCTGGGGTTGTTTTTTGTTTTGTTTTGTTTTGTTTTTTGTTATTCCAAATGAATGTGAGAATTGCTCTTTCCATATCTGTGAAGAACTGTCTTGGAATTTAGATGGGAATTGCATTAAATCTATAGATTGGTTTTGGTGATTTTTACTATGTTAATCCCACAGATCCATGAGCATGGAAGATCTTTCCATTTTCTAAGGTCTTCTTCAATTTCTTTCTTCAGGGACTTGAAGTTCTTGTCATACGTATCTTTGACTTGTTTGTTTAGAGTTACACCCGGATATTTTATATCACTTGTGACTAGGATATTATTTCATTATTTTTTTCTCAGCCAATTTGTCATTTGTATAGAGGAAGGTTATTGATTTCTTTGAGTTAATTTTGTATCCAGCCACTTTGCTGAAGTTGTCAGTTCTAGAAGTTCTCTGGTGGAATGTGTAGGGTCGCTCATGTAAACTATCATATCGTCTGCAAATAGTGACACCTTGACTTCTTCCTTTCCAATTTGTATCCCCTTGATCTCCTTTTGTTGTCTAATTGCTCTGGCTAGAACTTCAAGTACTATATTGAATAGATAGGAAGAGAGTGGGCAGCCTTGTTCTATTTCTGATTTCAGTGGTATTGATTCAAGTTTCTTCCCATTTAATTTGATGCTGACTGTTGGTTTTTTGTATATTGCTTTTATTATGTTTAGGTGTGTGCCTTGAATTCTTGATCTCTTTGAGACTTTTAACATGTAGGGGTGTTATGTATTGTCAAAGGCTTTTTCACCAACTAATGAAATGGTCATGTGATTTTTTTCTTTAAATTTGTTTATATGGTTGATTACCTTGATGGATTTTTTTTTTATATTGAGCCATCCCTGCATCTCTGGGATGACATCTACTTAATCATGATGAATAATGGTTTTGATGTGTTCTTGTATTAGGTTTGTGAGAATTTTATTGAGATTTTGCATTGATATTCATAAAGGAAATTGGTCTGAAGTTGTCTTTGTTGGGTCTTTGTGTGGTTTAGGTATCAGAGTAACTGTGGCTTCATAGAATATATTAGGTAGTATTTCTTCTGTTTCTATCTTGTGGAATTGTTTGAGCAATATTGGTATTAGCTCTTCTTTGAAGGTCTGGTAGAATTCTGCACTAAAACCATCTGGCCCTGGGTTTTTTTTTTTTTTTTTTTTTTTGATTTGGAGACTTCCAAAAGCTGCTTCTCTTTCATTAGGGATTATGGGACTCTTTAGGTAATTTTCCTGATCTTTATTCAACTTTATTATGTGGTACCAGTCTGGAAAATCATCCATTTCATCTAGATTTTTCAGTTTTGTTGAGTATAGGCTTTGTACTAGGAGCTGATGATTTTGTGAATTTCCTCAGTTTCTGTTGTTTCTGATTTTGTTGATTTGAATACTGTTTCTGTGCCCTTTAGTTAGTTTGGATAAGAGTTTACCTATATTGTTGATTTTCTCAAAGAACCAGTATTGATACTTTGTATCATTCAATTTGTTTCTAATGATTGATTTCTGCCTGAGGTTTGATTATTTCTTGCCTTCTATTCCTCTGGGGTTTGTTTGCTTCTTTTCATTCTAGAGCTTTCAGATGTGCTATTAAGTTGCTAATGTAGGATTTCTCCTAATGAAGGCAATTGGTGCTATGTTTTCCTCTTAGTACTGCTTTCATTGTGTCCTATAAGTTTGGGTATGCTGTTGTTGCTGATAATATTTAATAAATGGAGGTGCGCGGGACAATCATCTAAGCAGCAGCGGCTCTGCCTAGCTCAAGCCTCCATGTTCCATGGCCAGAAGCCAAGCACTCCACAGCTGGAAGCAGCCAGAGGCCATGAGTGTACCACAACTAGAAATGCCCAGCCAGAAACACCAGCCCTGGCACCCACAAGACTCCAGTCTGGAAGATGGCTCTGCCAATCTTCCACATTGTCTCCACAAGGATGGGCTGAGCCTAGACCCTCCCGCCATCCATGCCAGCCTGGTAAAAATGAGACTCTAATGCTTAGATTATCCAAACGCTTTATAGGCTTGGTAATGCTCAGTAACAAGATGCCCACACAATTGGAGGTGTTTCCCAATTAATTAACCTAGATATAAATTGTTACCCAGGACTTCTCTTGATCCAAGCATGGCTCTCCATCCTCCTATATCTCTGTTCTCCCTAGCTCCTCCTCTCCTTTTTCCACTTCCTCTCCTTACTCCTCCCACCGTAGTTTCTCCCAACTTGTGGGGGAAATATGCCTCTACATGCTGTGTCTTCTTTTTCATTGAATTCTAGAAAGTCTTTCATTTCTTTCTTTATTTTTTCCCTGACTAGTTAGTCATTCAATAGAGAGTTGTACAGTTTCCATGAGTATTTTGGATTTCTGTTGTTTTTGTTATTTTTGAAATCTAGCCTTAGTTCATGGCGATCTGATAGGATTCATGGGATTATATCAATCTTCTTGTATCTGTTGAGCCTTGTTTTGTATCTGATTATATGATTGATTTTAAAGAAGATACTGTGAAGTTTTGAGAAGAAGGTATGTTCTTTTGTTTTAGGGTGAAATGTTCTGTAGATATCTGTTAAATCCATTTGGTTCATAACTTCTATTAGTTTCACTGTGTCTCTTATTAGTTTCTGTTTCGATGACGTGTCCATAAGTGAGAGTGGGTTGTTGAAGTCTCTCACTATTATTGTGTGAGTTTCAATGTGTGTTTTGAGCTTTAGGAAAGTTTCTTTTATGAATGTGAGTGCCCTTGCATTTGGGGCACAGATGTTCGTAATTAAGACTTCATCTTGGTAGATTTTTTTTCCTTGATGAGTATGAAGTCTCTTCCCCGTTTCTTTTGATAACTTTTGGTTGAAATTCTATTTTATTGGATATTAGAGTGATTATTCCAGCTAGTTTTTTTTTTTTTGAACTATTTGCTTGGAAAACATTTTTTCTAGTCTTTTACACTGAGGTGTGTCTGTCTTTGTCAGTGAGGTATGTTTCTTGTATATAGCAAAATGCTGGATTCTATTTGTGCAGGGGTTGATTTCTGACCTTCACAGTGCTAAGCAAAGGAAGTATAAACTTTGAAATGTTTACAGTAAGGTTAGTTCTGGCCTTTGAGTTAATGGATGCTATAGTTAGAGTCCTAACAAGTTTTATTAGAATTCCCCAGCTTTTCTGAAATTCTACCCAATTCTGTTTCCTTTCTAGATTATATTTTTATATCTAAGAATTGCATGAGCATTTAAACAAAATATTTTCATTTTCAGTCAATCAATCAATCACAAAATGATAATGATAATTGCTCAATATATATATATATATATACATATTAGACATATACATATGCATAACAGGAATGAAAGAAAGAGATCAAGTGTGGGGTTTCCCCAGGTGCTTTGCTTATAGAACAGGCTCTGGGCACTGTCTGAGAAGCTAGGAAAGGAAAACTGAAAGCTCTAAGAGGATGTTTTATTTATTTATTTATTTATTTATTTAATTATTCTGTTTTTTTGTTTTTGCAACAACTTGTTACATAAGAAATTAAAGATTAACTCTAAACTTGAGGATTCTTCTTGAGGATTTATATTTAATATTATTGTTAAAAAGTCTACATTTTAACAATATTTAAAATGAATCAAATGTGAATATAAGTTTAAACTTATCTTACAGATTAGAAATAATGAAAGAAAAATTAGGAAAAGCATAGTGATATATAATTGTCTAAAACTGTTAGAAAGAAAATCTCACAGAGATGGAGAGAATATTAATTAATGAGTTGTAGGGAAAAGGTCCAGGGTGAATACATTCTTGTAACTGAGACTGTAGATACACCTGCCGAAGAGAGTGTACATGGAAAAAATATTTGAAAATAAATTTCTAAGCATTCTGAAGTTATAAAGCCTTTAATCAACCAGTAATCCACAAGCAGAAATACAAGGGATATGCATATCTGTCATAATTAGATTGCTCAAAGCTGGCCACAGGAGAAAAAGGTTTAAAGCTCAAATATATAACCAACAATTTAAGGCAAGAATTAAAGCTGATTTCCTTTTAGAAATAGTGCAAATGAGAAGACAGTACGGTTACATGTTTCTGATCTGTGGACCATAATATCTTTCAATTAAAACTTTTCAAATAAAGATGTTTTCGAATATATAAGCTAAAGGGAGGTATTGCCAGCAGCATCACACTATGGGAAATACTGAAATCTTTCAGGTAGAAGAAATGGCACCAGATGGGAAGGTGAACTTTCACAAACACAAGAAACACCAGAGACAGATGAATCAGGGCAAATGCAGAAGAAATTACATTATCTAAGTATGTTTTAAAGATAACTACCTCTAGAATAAGAGTTGTAACAATAAAATGGGAGACTTACACAGTCTGTAAATGTAAAATGTCTGTTAATAATAACAGGTCAGAATAAGCATTATTCTGCTAGACTACTGTTGGATTCCTATGCTGCCCAGAAAGAGCTGTTCTGTAAGCCAGTGCCCCTAACACGCCATTCTGAACCTCTTAGTAGTTAGGAAATCAAAGACGTAATGCATCACAACTAAAGATAACTATCCAGCAGTGTGAGATTGATTCAGATATCAATGTTACTTACTATATTAGCAAACTAAAATAGGAAAGAATGGTAATTTTGACACAGAAATAGAATAGACAACTATTCCCAGAACAAATTCCCACTAAACAAGAATAGAAGGGAATGATTCCAACTGAGTTAACTGTCTACAAGGGGAGAAAGAAGGAGCAAATAGCACACTGTTTCTTTTGGATTGCCACTACAAAATACCTCTGTGTAGGTTTAAAGGGGAAACGTGTAGGGTGAATTTCTGGTATCCACAAGCTTGAGCATGGCCGGAGAACTCTGTCCTTGGTTTTGTCTGGCTAATGACATGTTCCATGTCATTATACAACTCGTTTTCTAAGTGCGTAGGCTGTGACCCGGGATTTTTTCTTATTATTAATTAAAATTTTCAGAGACACCACTGTCTTCTTCACCCGAGAACTGAGATATGCAGAGCATCTAATTCTCGTATGCTTAAGAAATACAGAGAACAGGAGCTTATAACTCCATGGTGGAGCGTTTGTCTGGCATCTATAATGTTTGTTTAGCTAAGTTAAATTGAAACGAATTGATTGCAGTGCTGACAACTCAAGTATGCGTAGTGTGTAAGTTAGGGTTTTATTGTTGTGAACAGACACCATGACCAAGGACAACATTTAATTGGGGCTGACTTACAGGTTCAGAGGTTTAGTCCATTATCATGAAGGTGGGGACATGGCAGTATCCAGGCAGGCATGGTGCAGGAGGAGCTGAGAGTTCTACATCTTCATCCAAAGGTTACTAGACAACTGGTTTCCAGGAAGCTAAGAAGATGATCTTAAAGCCCACTCCCACAGTGGCCACACCTACTCCAACAAGGTCACACCTACTCCAACAAGGCCACACCCACTCCAACAAGGCCACGCCTATTCCAACAAGGCCACACCTACTCCAACAAGGTCACACCTACTCCAACAAGGCCATACCTACTCAATAAGATCATACCTTCTAATATTCCCACTCCCCAAGCAAGCACATTTAAACATTTAGAAAAGAGATTCTAGTTAAAATAAGGAAGAACAAAGGAAACACATTTGGAAAACAAGTAAGTAACTTACACTAGGGAATGAATTTAAAGGAATGTGAGCAGGAAGCAGACAGGATTTAGATTTCTCTCTGGACAGGCCCTGGGCTCTTACTTACTAGCTAACCATCTTCTACATTTCCCTCAGATCCAGTCTGTTCTCTTGTAAACACTTGCCACATTTTTATTGCATAATGCACGTAGCTGCTTTTCACCATAGGCAGCCAGCTACAAGAAAGAACTGCTCTTGACTTGTTTAGTACTAGTGACCTCTTTTTTAAAGAGTTTAGAAAAGCACTGTGCATTAGTGTGCACGAAGTTGACAGGCCCCGTCAACCATAAGTAGGTTAGGGACAGGTAAGGAGTAGAGAAGTCATGTGAAGAATGAGATCAGGGAAAAGTGCGTCTCCACAGCAAAGTGGGTGAGAAGAGAAACACGTGTCAAGAAGTAAAGTAAACAGGAAACTCAATATTTATTATTAGATTTTATTTAGCAGCAAGCAGAGACAAATAAATCTGCATTTCCCTGTTGGCGCAGTAGAGCTGTCATCTACCAGGTGAAAGACAAGAAATTTTTATTTTATTTTAAATGAATGATATGTCAGATACTGTTCTAGGGGCATACTATTTCTTAACTTTTGTTATGATGTACATATGTTTTATCAATATGGAGATGAGAGTAGCATTGTATATGTCATTAGCATTAGTTTCAGATACCAATAGGAACTGGTGGTAAGCCATGAATTAATAAAAATTGAGAATAAATAGAATTTCAGCAGTTTGAGATGGGGCTTGTACCTGGTTCAGCCTTAAAGAAGACATCATGCCAACTCTAAGAAGACTGTTGGTCTTAAAATATGAACGCCAGATTCTGAATTCCAGTGATCTATAATTATACATTTAGGACTTTCTTTTAGCTTCATTAAATTGAGGTAAAAGCATTATAACTGGACACCATTCATGGGTAAGTTGGATGTATATGCATGTGGGATGGCACACGGCATCATCACATGGGATGGCACACGGCATCATCATCACATGGGATGGCAC
>JANHMN010000014.1:5837782-5864705 GCA_030674055.1 Rhabdomys pumilio | reverse complement strand
ACATGGGATGGCACACGGCATCATCATCACATGGGATGGCACACGGCGTCATCGCATGGGATGGCACACGACGTCATCGCGTGAGATGGCACACGGCGTCATCACGTGGGATGGCACATGCTATCATGCTGATACACAGTCTCCTCTGGCATTGCAGGCACTTTTCTCGTGCAGCACAGTGCTCTAAGAGAAACAGGTATTTAACCACAGCTAGGGTTGGCATGCAAATGACAGAAAACCTTTGAAGAGTCCCTTCCTTTGCTCTTACAGTGTCTTGAACTGGTCTCAGAGTGCAGCTATGAACATAATCTTTATCCTGGTGTCTCTCAGTGCACTGGTGAAGAACAGCACTAAAAGCCCATCTGATCTTAGGTAACATAGCCCTAGGGTTCTGTGAGCTATGTGAAGACTGTGTATCATTTTACATTGTTTCACCTCAGCATTTAAATACATTAGTTTATTTGTTCAGATGTTATAGAATTATATTGTCAGTCCAACTTTTCTTTTGAAAGTAAATTTTTCATTATAAAATTTGATGTAGTAGTCTATTGTGCACTTTTCTGCTTCGCCACTAGGATGCTCAGCCTCCGACATACAGCTTGGCTTGGGGAGGTGAAACACAGGGGCAACAGGCAGCATGTCTGCCTTGCCACTGGGAACAGAGCGCTGCTGAAATGTTGCTCAGGGAAGGCAGAATGCAACCTAGGATAGGAGTCCAAAGCTATGTTATTCCAAGCAAGAAACAGTGAGATCTAAGATGGGTGCTGTGGCTTTCAAACTCCTGTGTACCCAGATGCCTCAGGATCCTAGGAGTTGGAAATTTTGGTTCTCATTCTCCTGTGTCCCTAGGACCATGAGGACTTAGGAATGGGAGTCCACAGGCCCATGCAGAGCCCCGGGACAGGCAGCATCCTGTTGAGCTCCGAGTGAGTGCCAGAAACACAGAGAGGCTGGAAGAGAGCCTTCTAAGGGACACTTAGGTCCGGCTCTGTATGACAAAGAACCCCCCTCCCAGGTCCTTGATGAAGGAGGCAGTCCTTGTTTATCCAAACTGTTTTATTCATGGTGGATGAGAATGCATACCTCTTACTCAGGGTGGACCAGAGATTAAATATCTTTAGCAAGAAGGCATGCCCAGGAAGGGAAGCTCATTGGCTAAACATTCAGGGCCTATCTAGATACCTCATTAACATGGAGAATTCTACTTTTCCGTTCTATGTGACCATTTATCATGGTCTTCTTAGTGGAGTGTTGTGGTCATGTGTTCCAGGATAGGAACCTGGTTGGGAGATAGTTTGAACACCTGCCATTTTCAATTCTGAGATATATCGGGTTCTGGATTGATTATAGCCTGAACAGTTCTCTTGTCTGGTAGCACTGCCCCCACAGTAGTCTTATATTGGAAGAGTGCAATGATATTTTTCTTGATTTGATCATTTATTCAAAAAGTGTCTTAGTTTTACTAGGTGCCAAATATTTGATGTTTGAAATTCACCAAAGAATCAAAGAGCAAAAATTTCTCTCCTTATGCAGATTATATTCTAGTGTGTAAAATGATGCTGATGATGGTGGTGATGGTGGTGGTGGTGGTTGTGATGATGATGACTTTACAGTATGGTAGATGGTATGAGGATTCTTTTCATTAAAAAAAAAGTTAAGATTAAATTGTGTTGGGAGAGAGAGAAATAGATGTGCAGTTTAAACAGTGTGAAAATAGTCATCTTTGATGCAAGGGTGAGAGATTTGAAAGTGATAATAAAACCCCACCATTTAGGTAATTTTAAGACTTGAAAACTTAAATAAACATACTTAAAACTTGTTTGTTCCACATGTTGCTACCTGGCAAGAGGTTGCAGGTAAGAGAAAGTCAAAGATTCTCTTGATCTCGCTGTCTCGTTAGCTGGGAACGGCGTTTCCCTACTACCTTCTCTTTCTTCTTTTTTTTTTTTTCGAGACAGGGTTTCTCTGTGTAGCCCTGGCTTTCCTGGAACTCACTCTGTAGACCAGGCTGACCTCGAACTCAGAAATCTGCCTGCCTTCTCTTTCTTATCTACCTGGAACAAGTAGACGTCAACACTTCTTCGGATTTGGTCTAGCAGTAACAAGAATATGGATTACTTTGAAAATTTGCTTTTGAGAGACTTAGAGCAAAACATAACATCTCATTTTGTCTTTTATTGGTTCTTAAAAACACGAGTTCACACTTGGCCCCTTGAGGTTGCCTTTGACTCACTCAGTCACACATTCAGATGAAAGTGACTTCCTTTCTGGATGCTCTTCATTATCCTAGCATGACTAAAAGTAGAACTTCCTGTTTCTTCCAGATTCTGTTCCTGGCATCTGCATACACAAGTCCCCACCTCAGCGAGGAGAGCTGTTCTGCTGTGGCTGCAGTAGCACACTACCTGTATCTTTGCCAATTTAGCTGGATGCTCATTCAGGTTGGTAGCTCATTCCCTGCCCGCGGCTCCCCTCCAGTGACCCTGGGAGAGGTCTTGGTACCAGTTGTTCTCTGTACTGAAATAGAAATAAACCACTGTAGCCATCACAGCTATACCAAGGAGCAGATGCAATAATATCTCTAGTAACTGTGCAACTCCAGAGAGCAGAGTTTGGAGAAATGAGGCGAATCTAATAAGACTGAAAACCAAAAGGTAGTAGAAGAAGCTTAGAAGATGGGCCCTGTGGAATAAGACTTTTGAATCGTTTTCTCTGAATCATCAGAATTTGTTCAAGAAAGAGAAGGATGTGATTAGATCTAGATTTTAGAGATATCTCTGTTTGTGGGTAACTGAAGGTAGGGAAGAGTGTCTGGAGAAAGCCAGTTACTAGTGTGAGCTGTCCCAGGAGGAGGGCTCCTACTAAACAGAGAATTGTCAGTAGATACAAAGTAAACACCATGGTTGTTTGCTGTTCCTTAGTTCAGAACTTTAGCATAAGGACTTAGATGTTGATTGTCAGGCATGCAGGAGATGGAAGCCCTGTTCCCCCATATCTGCCATGAATGGCTGATGCACAGAAGGAAAGACTTCCCAGTCATTAGCAACAGCAGAGGCTGCCGTGGTGTGGCCACACAGGAGGACAGTCATGAAGTAGGGCTCTGGCCTTGCCACTTTCTGCACACCTCAGTAAATGATTACCTCTCTCCAGGGAAGGGCTCTGAATCTGCACAGGGGATAATTTCTAACTCCTGAAATTAGTGCTTTGTAGAACTTGCAGCACCTCTAGGCATGGAAAATATGCCATTTTCTTTAATATCTCTGTCAATGCGCTTAAAAATAAGTCTAAGCCATAGACATAAAACTGAAACATCTCCTGAAATTAGAATAAATTTGTTACTTTTTTTGTGATTGCAAGATTACTTTAGGAGTTGTTCTAAGCTGATGTTTTTAAGCACAAGACCGTGTAGGTTGTTGTCTATCTGCCTGGACTAATTCTGCAGTGGTGTGCTGAAGGTCTTTGTCCCTGTCCCTGACATATTCTGAGTTTCTGATTAATGATTTTGGTGAAAACACAGGAAACTGCTTATCAGATCTGAAGATATACGGAGATAACAGGATAGTTACAACAGGAAGCTGATTGCGTTAACATGCGAGGTGGAACAAACATAGAAAACCTGTAGTCAGAGATTACATACTCTGTGAACTATATCAGTGATGAACTATAATATAAACATGATATAAATGGCTGAAAATTTTACTTTATGATAAGCGCAGTGGTAATGTACAGTGTGAGCAGAATGTCACACAGTGCAAGTTGCATGTAACAGTGTGAAAGCAGCGGTGGCTCTATCATAGCCTACCCTGCACTGTCATCTTACTCACACAGGAACCACACTCACAGTTCCTATGGGCATGTGAGCCATCAGAAGGAACGGGTGTGGGGAGATGTTTCTGTGTACAATATCAGGAGACATGCTGCAGCAGAGAAAGGCTGGACCAGGTGTCTGAATTTGTCAGAACCAGAGCAAATAAATCAAATAATAGGAAATGAAAAAGCCTTTCAAGGTAGGAGTGTTCACAGCCAGTAATACTCTGGGCATTCAAGAGACTATTCCCAGAAGCATACTGATCAAATCACCAAAGTACATTCAAACAGAAATGTATTTCCAGTGGAGTCCCTCTTTTGGTGGGTATTAACCAAAGTTAATGAAGATCAGTTTATTCCATATCTGCTTTTCTGGTCAGCAAGAAAGTCTAACTGTGCCTGATGCTTGCTTAATAGACTAATTATATTTGCGTGTGGCTCGTGATTTAGGAAAATGGTTGCAAATGGCCGAGAAATATAATGCTTTTCAGATGGTGCACCACACATCCTCCATGGTTTGCGGTGCGACCACAAGGAGAAAATCCAATAGCTTCTCAATTTTACGTCGGTTACTTCTAATAAATTATTTTGTGGCCAGAGGTTGTCATTTTACCAAACTACACTTTCCATTTATAAAATGCCATATGCTAAAACCATTTTTAAAAAACCCAAGTCTATCTTTAAAAGGACTAGTCCAATCCTATGAGTCAAATTTGATTAAAACCTTGAAAGAGCACATAAAACCTTGAAACAGACATACATGCAGGCGGAACACCAACACACATAAAATAAATGAAAAAATTAAAAACCTTGAAAGAATATCAACACTGGATTCTACTTCATATTTTTTTCGTAATACAGGAAGGAATCAGATGTTATATATGAGTAAAGTAATGACTGGGTTAATCATTCATTTTTAATCATTGGATTAAGAGCACCAGAATTATCAGTGTGGGCAGGCAAGATTGCTCAGTGGGCAAATGCTTGCTGTCAATACAGAAAACCTGAGTTCCGTGACCAGGACCCAGATGCTGGAAGGAGAGAACTGACCAGTAAGTTGTTATCTGACTTCCACACATGTACTATGGCACACGTGCACCTTCATATGTCTGCAGATTAACACACACATAATAAAGATAATTAAAAAATGTCTTTAAAACAAACATTCTGAGATAACAATGCATTGATTTTGGGTTTTTTTGGGGGGGTTGTTTAGGTTTTTTGCATCACGTTTTCAGTGTTTTGATAAATTTATTTAATGGCCTCGCTTTACTTTGTCACAAGCTTTCGACCCTGTTATAGGGAAGTGAGAGTATAGTTACATTGTCGGGAGAAACCTCTTATTACTCAACAAGTTATATAACTTCTCTGAGCCTGTCTTGCAGATCAGGTTACCATCACACCAGCTTTGAAAACTGTGAAAACACAAAACTAATCCATGCAGGAAACTGGCCCTGTGCCTGGCCCAGAGTGTATAAATGCATATTCACGTATAGTGCCATTGAGGCTAACACGGTTGGATAAAATAGCAGAGATTTTGAACTGTAATGAATAGTCTACTTTCCCAAGGTAATCCGTATCTTTTTATGAAGAGGGGGTGTGTTTGATATGTGGAAGGAAGGGTGATTTTAAGAGAGGCACATAATGCTTTCAAAGCCTCAGCAATGATAATCTGTGGCCTCTTGGAGTGTGCGCCTTCTCAGCACAGGCAGCAAGCTCGCAGTGGTATAGAAGCAGCAGTCTGCTTATTCGGTATGAAACAAACAACCCACAAATCCCCTGTTTGGTCAAGGATAATTGACCTTCCTCTCTATTTGTTCTTCATGTAAGATCACTCTGTGTGAACACTGATGTCAGTCTGTGTGAACACTCTGTGTGAACACTCATGTCATTTCCTGCTTCCTTAAGACACCAGGGTCATGTTTACTCTAAGTTAGATTGACCATGAGAATTTAGAATGTTGGGATATCTTTCTTCTATTTTCCTGACTAGTTGCTTCCGTTTCCTTTTCTTTTGGAGATAGCATGTTCTAATATAAAACAAAAAGCACTTAGATGATGTCAAATCAAAAGTACATCTCTTTCTTGCTACTTTGCTTATTTGTCACTTTTCTTTTGCTTTATCCCTAATGCCATGCTCAAAGGTAAACACTGCTAATAGTTTCCTGTGTATGCCTCCACAAAGACCCCATGAATAGACAAATATTTATGAATCCGTAAACAAGGACACATGTGTATCCTTGTGATTGTTTACACTTCTTATGTGAATGTATGTACATATTTATGTTTAGAAGTCGTTACTTTCACAATGGCCAACTCTTTTCTATGCTACAATACAGTGACTCTGCAGTTGGTTTTGTAGTCTCTAATTCTGGTTAATGGTAGTTCATTTTTTTTTGTATATAAAATATGTTTGTTTGCTTAGAGAATATCCATAGAATGAATTCGTTAAAATTATGCCTTTATTATGAATGGTCACAAAAGACATACTTATAATTGGATTATCAGATTGTGGATTAGTTGAAGTATGATATAAACTGTGATTTTTTGCAGTATCCATAGGCAGTAGAGGTAAATGGAAATGTAACTTGGCTTGTGTATTCGTTTGGCTCCGTTATATGGTTATTAAGAGTCACCACTAACATTGCAGCTTAATTCAAAATTCATTGTTTTAATGTGAAAATAAAGTTTCTTTGAAGGATGTATTCTTCAATAGATAGAATCAGCTAGAAGTGACTTAAACTTACATGTGAGCATTCATATCGTGTACCTTGATTTCTCCATGCAGCCTGACCATGAGGAAGCAGACAGACTCTTGGTAAAGAGTGCAGGAACATAGCAACAGGAAGGAAAATGCTAAAATCAGCCATGGTTTTCCTTTGTCATTGATTTAATTTGACAAGACTTCAAAAGTATTAAAGACTGATAACTACTGAGATAAAAAGGATGTACCCAGGAGATACTGAATTATCAAGCCTCAAAAAGCACTGCAGTTCTTTTAAAGTAATACATAAGAAAGAGGAAGAAGAGAGAGCAAGGACATGTGGGAACATTGCTTAGATTTGTATCCCAAATGAATGATTAAGAGCAAATAGTGATAGAATTAGTAGCAGTGTGATGTGGATTAAATTCAATACTACAAATCAGCTCACCGATTCTAGTGAAATAATTAATAATCAAGAATTATACAACAAGCCGGCCGGTGGTGGCGCACGCCTTTAATCCCAGCACTTGGGAGGCAGAGGCAGGTGGATTTCTGAGTTGAGGCCAGCCTGGTCTACAGAGTGAGTTCCAGGACAGCCAGGCCTACACAGAGAAACCCTGTCTCGAAAAAACAAAAAACAAACAAACAAACAAACAAAACAAAAACCCCCACAGAAATTTAAAAAAAAAAAAAAGAATTATACAACAGCCTGGATACAACCTTTGTTCAGATGAAATTTATGGGGTTCAAATAGTCTATTTAGCCTAAAATAAGTGGAATTTCTCCTTTACATCTTATTAACATATTAATGTACTTGGAAATGTACTTTTTAAAATTGGTCCTGTTTACTTCCTTCCTATGAGGAGGGGAGGACAAGAACAGAAAGAGAAGGATGAGAGGGAGGGAGAGAAAGAGAAGACAGACAGATAGACAGACACACACACACACACACACACACACACACAGAGAGAGAGAGAGAGTGAGAGAAGGAGAGACAGACAGAGACAGAAAGCACTAAAGTGCAACACGACATTTGTCTGAATTACATTAGAACAATGTGCAGTAACTCATGAGGCCCACAATTATTACTCAATAAATATTTGTTAAATTCATGTTTTTGTATTTAATATCTTTAAGCTTTCCTAGTTAACTGATGTTCCTCTTAAGAGGAGTTGAATTAAATAAAACCATCAAGTCGTCTACCTCTTTTTGGAACAAGGTTTTTATGTATATGCACACGAGAGAGAGAGAGAGAGAGAGAGAGAGAGAGAGAGAGTTGTTTTAGAGGACAAAAGAAAATCAAGTTAAACTGATGTAAACGAATATTGAGATCATGAAAATGGTAATACTATAGGATCACTCACTCAGCCAAAGCTGTGAGTGCAGTTTGTCTGTCTGTCTGTCTTCTCTGCAGTCACATTCCTCTCTAGACTGTGCTTGGGGCACAGCTGTTACACAGTGCATATTTCCCTTTATTTTCATGAACAACTTAGATGATCATGAGATTACAAGGTGATTTAGTTAAAGGGACTGGTCCAGACTGCACCAGGCTTCTATCTCTGACCAAACCAGCTATGACTAGCTGAGTATGGCCATGTGGCGCATGGAGCTGCTGAACCAATCAATACTGTGTATGGTTGGGAGATATGAGAGACAGGGCTTAGGAAAGGGAGTTCATGACCAAGGCATGAATCCCAAAATATGCCTACCTAAGTATATTTAAAAAAAAATTTAAAGTCATATGTAAGCACACATGCCTTTAATTTCAATACTCGGGAGGTAGAGGCAGGAGGACAAGGAATCCATGTTCATCACTGGCTGTGTAGTGGGTTTGAGATCAACCTGTACTACAGTAGACCCTGTCTCCAAAAGCCCTCCACTGGGGCTGGGGAGGTAGATCACTCAGTGCTTAAGGGTATCTGTTGCTTTTGCAGAAGACCGTAGTTCTGATCTTGGGACCCAGTAACTCCATCTTCAGAGGATCGAGGCCTATTCAGGCATACATACACACTTAAACACACACACACACACACACACACACACACACACACACACACATACACACACACACACACACACACACACAAATAAGAATAAAAAACGATCTTTTTAAAACATATTAAAATAACTTTATAAACAAATAAATAAAATTCAGGAAAGTTTAAATAAATAAAATTCAAGAAAGCTAGAGACAATCTTCCATGTGGACCACATGGCCTGTCTAGAACAATTAAAGCATTTTTATATATCACTTTTATTCTGCAATATTAAAAATGGTACATAACAGGAGATGCTCTCTTCAGAGTCTATTCCAGTGACGATCCTGTTAAGAAGGCATTTGCACTTTTTCAAACCTGCACAAGTTTACACTATTTAGAGCTACTTTCCTGAATCAGGTCACTGAGAATCCAGCCACACTGTGGGCACACTGCAAGGATGAACCTAGAAAATATCTCATCTTCTCGCCTTTCTACCAGCTATGTGTGTGACAAATGTGGCTGAAATGTCACTGAAAGGCTCAGTTACCCTAGCTGTGAAATCATCCCGTGCAAAAGCAGACATTTAGGAAATACCCAAGTTTCTCCATCCAGACGCTTGGCCTTGGGCAGTGCTAGTATGCCTCACTATGAGAACGCCCATAGACACTCTAATAGAAACAACTGGTGCTTCTGTAGTGACCTTTAGGTAGGTTGGGTGACTTTTTAATCCTCTAATAGCCAGCACTGACTACCTTAGCACTCAGCACTCAGCACTCAGCACTCAGCACTCAGCACTCAGCACGCAGCACACAGCACACAGCACTCAGCACAGTCTACCGGCTTGAGTCTATACCCTATGCTAAGAGTAAAAGGACGTGGAGGTTGGGAATAACACAACAAGCTTTGGGCTTAGTCACTTTTAATCACTTTTAATAGGAGTTAGAACAAATTTGCATAAGCAACAATTCAAAACATGCTTTATAATTACAGGTATATGCAGATGTGCATAGAGATAAAGAAATAAATTCAAAGACAAAAATCTCCAAGGAACCAAATATTTTTATTCTTCCCAAGTTTAGCCTAGTATAATCCCTCCAGGCTGAAACGGTCCAGATAGGATCTTGCTCAGAAGCCTCAGTAAACAGTGTCTAAAAGCCTTCCCCCAAGCATTAAGACATGCTTATTTTTTATTTCGAAAGGGCTTACACTGTATCATGACTGGTTTGGGGAATAAGTTTCCCAGTGGTGAATGTGTGCTCAGCACTTGGCATGCTCTTGTCCTCCTTCCCAGTCACTGTGTGTGCATAAGGAAGCATAGCCTGTACAAGGCTGTCACTCTCCCAACTTATCTCCACTTGTGCCACACGTGTGTGTGAAATGCATTGATGCCCACATTCCACCATATTAAATTGAGGAGGATGAATTTTTTCAGAGAGTAGATATTATGGTATATAATGCGACAGCCAATGTCATCACTGTGCTAAATGACAGCTAAGCAAGACATTATTTAACAGGGGGGATTGAAAGAAGACAGAAAACATGACTTCTAGGTTTAATTTTGACATGTGTTTGATGTGGTATTTAGAGCCAGTAATAGCATTTACATGCTTTATTTTCCTTATTCCATCCAACTAATCTGTTCCCGTAGCTTCCTCCTATACACTGGTCCCTGTATACTTTTATCCTAAGAACTCAAAGTCATGTGATACGGTTTTAATAGGAGATAAATATTTCTCTTACTTATGTTATGGTGCCTTGTTAGAATCTATGATTCAAGATAGTAAATACCTCCCTGTCCGTTTCAACACTCCATCTTTAGTGGCTGCCCTGATATCTGATACTTACTAAGTTCTTGGTAAATATTAGCCAAATGAATGAGCAAGAAAGCACAGACAAAACAAAATAGACCATCGTCTTTCACGAATTGGGCATGTTTGCATTTTTTCCATTCATAGTCACATTGTGGTTTTGATTCTGGGCTGCACAAGTGCCCCCCCAACACACACACACACACACACACACACACACACACTCACTCACTCACTTGAGATGGAGCCTGGCCCGCCTCATGGGAGTCTCTACCCACTGGAGCAGTGGCTGCCCTTCCCATGTATTAGGTGTCAAAAAAAAAAAAAAAAAATGAAAGCCCATAGCCATAGATTTCTTTATTCTCATCATTAAATTGTTCACATTGGAAGGTGATTTGGATGACGGTGTTTGTCTTCTCAGAGTCAGAGTTACAAGAAAGTCTCAGACTATTATGACAAAGTTCAAGGCAGAACAAAATATGGAAGAGAAAAAGAACAATGAATATTTTCTTATGTTCCTAGTGTAGTGGTAATATTTTAAAACAGCGGCACCCAATCTTGCTTGATTTTACGGGGGTGGGGGGGTAGGGAGGAGATGCCATGTTGCTGCCTAGGCTAGGCCTGAGGTCCCGAGCAGCACAGGTATGCTCACTGCTCGGCTCATGCTGCCAGCTCAGGCAAGCCAGAAGTACCAGCACTGGCACCCATGAGATGCCAACATGGGACATGGCTCTGCCAATCTTCCACACTTGTCTCCACAAGGCTGGGCTGAGCCCAGACCATCCCGCCATCCACGGGTACCTGGTAGAAATGAGACTCTAATGGTTAAAGATTATCCAATAGCTTTATATATTTGGTAAAACTCAATAACAAGAAGCCCACACAATTAGAGGTATAACCCAATATTATCTAGATATTTTAACTACCTTAGACTGCTAGAGACGCATACATCTGAGGTCTTTTTCCCCTCTCTCGTACTTTCCCCCTAGCTCCTCCTTTTCCTTCTCTCCTTACTCCTCCCACCTTAGCCCCTCCCACCTTAGCTCCTCCCCACTTGCAGGGAAAATATGCCACTGCATCCTAGAGTTGCTTTTTTAAATGCCCTGATATGAAATAAAGGAATGTTTCTAGCTAAAACAAAAATCCAACTCAAATGGTTTTAATTGAGCTGGTCTTTACCCTTTGTTACTACATGAGTCTGTAGTCTACACCTGTTGAGTCGTGTCCTGTGCCATTAATGCGGAGCCTGGCCATCTCATTTCCCTCCCTAGTCTGTGAACTTCTGGTATGTGCTGGTGGTGAACGATGAACACACGGAGAGGCGGTGCCTGCTCTTCTGCCTTCTCAGCTGGGGACTGCCATCTTTCGTGGTGATTCTCCTCATAGTTATTTTGAGAGGAATCTATCATCGGAGCATGCCGCAGATCTATGGACTCATTCATGGTGACCTGTGAGTATGTCCGGGCAGCACACTGCCTTTCTAGTTCTTTTGTGCTTTTACTGGAAAAAAAAAAAAAAAAACTGTTTCCTCTCCTCGTTAATGGTGGACACGGGCCGAATGTGAGGTCTAAGTGCAGACATTCCGGGAGATCGTTGCTTTCCTGGTGCACCATCTGCGGCTGTGCTTTCCCTACTCGTTGGTTCTTTAAATATAAACCGTTGCCTCTGGAGAAGCAGAGTTTTCTCTGGTGAGAGGTTTTAAGTAGGCAATAGTAGATTACATTTTAGTCTTCCAGTTTATCCAGATTGGGCAAATTGTGTGTGACAAGTCAAATCACGTGAAAATTGATAATGAATCAGTGGGGAATTCTGGTGTTGAGCTCTCATGGAAAAGATAAATCCCATTTGATGTCTTCTCAAATGAAGCTTTCCACTGTCCTTTGAAGTAGACAGTGCTCACCAGTGCCGTCTTGGTGTCTAAGTCTACAGAACCTTCAGGTAGCAGATTTGGGATTTCATCTGCAGAGAACACAATACATGTTTAGTTTCATAAGAAAATAAAATGCAATTGTAATTTCTTGAATCGAGTATCCACAGACTCAGTATTAAACTATGCAAAGATCTTAATCTTCAAGTTTGGAATCGGTTTTAAGTTTACTTAAAACAAACAAACACATGAACAAAAAGTTGGCATGAATTCACAAAATGTTTATAAATACCAAAAGAAACTTCAAAAAACTGCATTAAAGAATAAATTTGTATCATATTTGGAAAGACATACACCTGTTTTGTTTATATTGTTTCTGAAAGTTTTTCAGCAGTCTGATGCTTCTTCAACTCAGAAAGAAGTGAAGGAGCATTGATTGGACAGATTTGAAAGGCATGATGGTAAAATCCAAGGATGGTTGATAAAGACACATTGACATTTTCTCTGTGAGAAAAAGAGAAGAAAAAAAGGTCTTAAATTTTACCTTTGGCTTGAGTCTTGATCCAGAGATTAATCTTTTGTTCTGGCTGCTTCTGCACATTTGGGGATGTCTGGTGCCTCTGTCTGTGGAGTAATATTACTTACAGAGTTCTGTATTTTTTTAAAACAAGAAATCACCAATCATCACGTACAGTGTATACTGAATAAGGGATGGTATCGCACATTACAGGCCCACACAAAGCCAGTGAGACATGGTGAGATGACTAGGAAGGCATAGATCCAGGGAATAGTTACTCTTTCACAGTGAATGCTCCGCCCAACACTCCAGCCCCAACTCCATGTGCTCTGTGCATTAAAGACAGTAAAGAAGAACAAGGGTATAGCATGGGGTGTGTGTGGAGGAGAACACAGTTACAGCACTGGGCAAAGCAGTTGCAGCATTGTCCTAGTTTGTTGTTCTGCACACGGGACAGCATCAACAGGGACAGGAGAGACTGATAGAGCCGAAGAGACAGGGACAGGAGAGACTGATAGAGCCGAAGACACAGCGAGCCCATTTTTGAAATGCCCACTTGAAGTTCTGAATCTGGTCCAGTGAACTGTGGAGAAGTGTTTTGAAACTAACCTCCCTGGTCAGGTTGGAACCAGTCCTTCTAGATGCAAGTTTCACTTATGACCTTGAATATTGCAGATTTCTACCCAAAACAGCCTAGTGGTCCTTTCCAGTAATACTCTCCCCTTTGCGTGAATTGTAGAGCTAAGAGCAGAGCATGGATGGATTTTGCCTCTGGTTTGTGCCTTAACAGAAAGAAGAGATTCTCTTTTATAGCACAGCACTACT
This sequence comes from Rhabdomys pumilio, assembly GCA_030674055.1. Lineage (NCBI taxonomy): Eukaryota > Metazoa > Chordata > Mammalia > Rodentia > Muridae > Rhabdomys > Rhabdomys pumilio. The sequence goes on along the minus strand of JANHMN010000014.1, from coordinate 5,851,199 downwards.
AACTAAGGAATTCTGAAGCAATCAAATCTTAGCAACACAATAAAATGGTGTAGTCATGCATATTCTTCTACTCTTACTAGAGGAAAGTGATTTATAATAATGCTGTTTTAAAAAATACAAAAAAGAATTTCTGCTGTTGTATGCCTTTGAAGGAGATAGAGAGTAGTGGCCATCGTTGCTCCTAAGATGCCTAAATACAAATATATAGTCAAACAAGGTATTTATAATGAACTTGGCAGCAAGATGATGTTTCTCCTAGGCATTCTTGCTAACCCTTTGTCATCTTAAGTTGAAATACTTCTACACACACACAGACACATAGACACAGACACACACAGACACACACACACACACACACACACACACACACACACACACACACACTGAACCTGATATATTTGCTGCTTTGAAGACCACTTCTCCCCTTTTACTGAAAAAAAATCCACAGAAGAGCTCTTGTGACTATAAAGTTTAACCCTCTCGCTTGCTCAAATGAAAAGGAGAGAAGAAGTAGCATTTGAAATAGGAACTAACCTACTCACAAGCTTAGGAAAACAGTGTTGCCTGTTATTTCTCCAAAGGTTTTTGTGAAAATATTAGTTACTTAGTAGATGTGGAAATTGGGAGATAAGACTCTGTGTAAGCAGAAGGCATTCTGACATCATGTTGTTTCTGAACAGTTAAACAGCTGATATGTACTTGTTACTAATGTGCAGGAAGGTGTTCCACACATTCACAGCCACGACACAAATGCTGTCACATGTGCAGCCAGAGGCAAGCCATGCGACTCATGTTCAGAGTCGCAGACACACACACTGCTGTGCTATTCATATTTATAATTATTTTGTTTTTTCACTGAGTGAAAAGAACCTCTCATACCAATTATGTTATGGTATTGGATTTTATTCATGTAAATCCTAGAAGACAACAAAGAGTGTCTTTAAAAAATTACAATAAATACAGTTTACTATTAAATTTTGATGTGCAAGTTAATTTTTAAAGTTTCTACATGATTCTTTGTTAAGCACAGTGGGATCATGAGTCAAGAGATAGGGGTGGCTAGGGGCTGGTGACAGCTCCTTTTATGAACTCCCTGGCAGGCAGGGCTTGTTTGGGGAAGGGTTTAGTAATGCATTATATATCTGCCTAGCCTTGACAAATGCAAACCATAACAGCAAAGCTTGTGGTCCAAGAAGCTCTCTTGATGCTTCTAAAATGATTGTCAGAGAATTACTGCACAAGTATGTCTGAAAGAACTTTCTTTTAAAAATGCTTATCTTCTAAAGCTAAAAAAAAAAAAAGAACACCGCTGTCTGCCAGCAGCTCAATAGTAGTAAGAGAGGCCCACTAACCTCTCTTGCTGGCTTTAATAGTTAGAATTAGTAGACTCAAAGTGGCTAACCTTTATATTGTAACTTCTTTTCTCCCTAATTCACATACAACTTTCCCCTTCATCACCAGACAAACTCAAAGTTTAAAGAATTGTTTTCCAATAGAGCTACAGTCTCAACATAAGGACAAACACTAGTTCTTGTTTGTATTAAAGTATTGCAAGCCTGCATCATCACGTCACAGCATGCCACCTTGAAGTAATCTGGTAGAAACTCTGACTGTGTGAAATGTATGGTGTTACCTTCTCAACAGTGGTGGCTTGGTAGTTATGAACTGCTTTCTTGTGGGGTGATTTTTGTAATTAGACCTCTAAGGCTTTAGTATGTGAAAGCTCCTAGTTCTCTAGTAGTTTGTCAAATTGAAGGTAATGTTGACTTCATAAAAAAGACACCTGATGTCCAATGTCATGTCTTTCTTAGAATGTTGGAAGACAGCATGTGTGAAACCATCCACACCTAACATTTTTCTTAGCAGGGTTGCTTTTAATTAACACTGCATTTAAAAAAAAAAAAGTATCTCACTATTCATATTTTCTTTCTAGTTTTAAGAATGTGGTAAGTTGTCAACTCTCTTTGAATTTTCCACCTCATCTAGCAAAGCACATGTTTATAAGTTCCCAGTGATCTCTCATTTCCATTCTTTTTATTCATACCATTATCCACCCCCCCACACACACACATACTTCTCTGTCCTGAGCAAGCTTTATTAGTCAGGGAGACTGGAGTACTTACTGAGGCTTCTCCTGCTGTTGGGACACCAGGTCCAATTTTCTTTTTGGATATAGTTTTGCATCTTCCTAAGTTACCCTCCAAGGAAGCAGAAAATACCTCGAGGGGAAATTTCTAAATATTTTGGTAATTTCTTTGCACCTACTTTCTTGTGGTATTGTGTTATAATCTTTTCATTTTATATTCATTGTGGGGGTGGAGGTTATGTGTACACATGTATACGTGTAGCTGTGCACACAAGCAAGCCATGGCTTGCAAATGAAGGTCAGAGACCAACGTTACAGGACTCAGTTCTCTCTTTCATCATCTGGGTCCTAGGGATTGAATTCATGTTGTTGGATTTAGAGGTCATTTACCTGCTGGGCCATCTCACTGGCCCACAGTGTGTTCTTACAAGTTCTTTTTCCTACTGGGTTTTTTGGGGGGTCTTTTGAGTCTACCTCTACCCCATCAGCCCCACTTCTATCCTAAATCCATAGCTGCTTTCCATTAGGAATTAGTGAAGGGTCTTGAGGGAGAAGAATGTGTTGTGCAGAATACAGAACTCATCTAAGGGAACTCTTCTTCACAAGATGTTGGGGTCTCAAGCCTTCGCTGCCAGAGCAGCTTGCCAGGACCTTCAAACGCTACTTTTGTTTGTTCCATTTTGATTCATTTTAATCTGTGTTTTCTAATTGTCCCTGTTGGGAAGATGAATATCATACAAGGTATTTTATTTGGCTATTTAGGATTTTTAAGATAGATTCTATGGAGTGTGTGTGTGTGTGTGTGTGTGTGTGTGTGTGTGTGTGTGTCTGTGTAGATGCAAAGCTAACCAATATCTAGAATTTAAAAAATGAACTAATAGAAATGCAACTCTGTGTAGAGATTTTGTTTTTCAACTCATACCAACCAGAGCAGCTATCGTCAAGGAAGCAATAAGAATAAATGTTGCTAAGGCTGAGAGAGAAAGGGAACCCTTTTGCATTGTCAGTAGAAATATAAATTAGTTCAGTGACAATGAAAGCTAGCTTGGAGGTTTCTCAAAACTTAAGACTAGAATTGATCATGTTATCCATTTATCCTACCCCTGCATCTCCCAGAAGGATGATGGCAGCACACAGGGACACTAATGGCCTGCCTCTACTATTGCTGCCCTGTTCACAACAGCCTGGTCATAGGATCAGCCAAGTACCTATCATCAGATGAACAGATGCAGTGAATGAGCTATGTAAGCAGAACAGAATATTACTCATCTATGAAGAATGAATCAGGCCATTTCCAGAAAACTGGTAGAACAAGGAAATGGGGTTTTTCAGTGAAAACCTGACACAGACAAGAGTCACATGCTTTCCCTAACAGTAGAGACTAGTGGTGAAGGTTCATGAAGAATGGCGACTATTGAAAGAGCAGAAAGGAATGAAGACAAGGAGATGGTGGATAAGAGAGGGAGGCACAGTTATGGAAATACCTGTGAAAATGTGATAATGAAGCCCATTATTTTGTGTGAGAGACACACTCACACACACATATAGATAAATATATTGATATGATATAGATATAGATGATATAGATATAACTATATAGATAGATAGAGATAGAGAGATAGAGATAGAGAGATAGAGATACACACACACACACACACACACACACACACACACACACACATGGCTGTGAACTTGAAGTTCTGTCTCTTTTTGCCCACATATTATAAGCAGGAAATATTTTCCAGTCCAACTCTTAACTTATAACTTTTCCTAGTGTGTGTCGTATATTAATCTTCTCCTATTTTACCACGTGGCAGTGCTTCGTCCTCTCTTATGCTTGGTGTGCCAGATTTCCTAACACACTTCCTTATTCGTAACTTCTTCATGTTGTAATAGTCACCAAATTGTTGATGTTTTAATCCCAGTGTGTGCGTTTCAGAACTTTTCTGGTCATGGTTCCGCATGTCACCACCACTGAACACTGCTGCTTTTCCACTTTCTGAGATCTTTGCTTGAAACCATCCTCCTTTGTTACCCTTTGGAGATAAGTGTGTGTCACATTCTTAATGTTTATATATTTCATAACTCACATTTTCCCTTTACTTAAGACATCAGTATTTTTCTTCATCAGTGACAACTTAAGTATCGATTTTATCTATCTTCAGAGTGAAACATACCTCCTCTAGTCTGTATAGGAGACTGGATAGATTCATTCTCATTCATGAATCTTGTGACAGTGTCAATGATACTATACTAAAACTGATTGTGTCAGCTTGGCAACTAGAGACTCAACCTGGACGTCACTACTAATCACAGATACATAATGGTTGGATGAACTCATGAATGAGATGGAGTTTGACTTTTCCTTGAGTGAAAACAGCTGAACTAGGAAAAAGAAACTATTTTACAGGCCAATGCAAATTCATACAAATGAGAATTCAGCAAAATTTCTATGCTCTCTCTCTACATAATTAATCTCCCTCCATCTCCCTCGCCTTTTCCCTCATCTTCTCTGTAGCCCCTCTCTTTCTTGCCTGTGTATTCTCTGCCTAACTCAATAATAATTAGTTTAAGAAACTGTGATATACCTGGAGGCCATCAAATAATGCTAAATATCTAAACATTTTAAATGCCATAGGAGTCACCAAATCTTGTAAGAAATTAATCTTTCTTTGTGCATAAAAGATCAAACTCTAACTTGGTATGAGTAATGAATTTGTGAAGCTAAGTTAATTCACACAACCTCATTTGGAGAAAGGCCCAAAGAGCTATAAAATTGTAAATGTGCTTTTCTTCTATAGCACAAAAAAGATAACATACACTTATACTTGATTCTTTGCCATTGAGACAAATGATTCTGTGGCTTTCTGGGGAAATACACTCTACTCACAGTTATTAGAAGAATCCCGCCCCCCACCTGCTACAGTTTATGGTGGACTGGTTCTTAATTCAGATGTGGTAAAAGCAAATGGATCCCCTTGGGTGATGGCCATTGACCACACCAGCATCTGGAAGTGGTCTCAGTTGAGTGGCTGATGCTAGGTGCCTTTAGAAGTCAGCATCTATTTTTCTTAGGTTAGCTTTTTGGTTACTACAGGTAGAAGAAAACAGACTGCAGGAAAATATACAAAATACTAGAACTGATTCAGATCCATGAAAAGAATATGGTCTTGTGAATGGTGTTTAATGGTTGTTTACTAAACATGGTCTAGAATCACTTTGGAGGCAAACTTTTATGATGCTTGTAAAAGATTATCAACATTTGATTGACTGAGGCAGAAGTGCTCACGTTGAATGTAGGAGGCACCATTCTCTGGGCAGGGATCCTGGACCAAACACAAAAGAATGCAGTGTAAGTGCCCATCTCGCTTTGCTTCCTGACTCTGGATGTAGAGATAGATGGAAATGGAGGCCTCACACTCCTGTCACCACGACTCTCCCACAACAGTAGACTATACTCTGAGCCCAAATAAACTGTTCTTTAATGTGATTCTGTCACTGTCAGTATATTTTGTCACAGCAACAAAAGTAAGGAATACAGTCTCAGAAAAAAAAAAAAAAAAGGAATACAGTCTCAAAAGAGTAAGGAATACAGTCTCAAAATGAGAATTAGCTATTAATCTGGGACCCAACTCATGTGAAAACTTGTGGATAGAGTCATCGGGAACAAGTTTCAAATCTCTTCCATTTATAGGTGAAAACAACACCATTTGTCTTGATTTTTCTCATATTTTTTCTTTAAAATATTTTATTAATGGAGAATTTTGTACAATCTATTTTGATCATATTCACTCCCGAGCCAAACTCGCACCAGATCTACCCCAACTTCCTTGCCGACCAGACTTCACATTCTCACTCTTAAAAAAAAAAGGAAAAAAGAAAAAACCTTCAGATATAATTTAGCTTCCCAAAGACTCTTGGGTGTGCTGCCTGCTTTAGAGAGAGATCAACCTAATAAAGCTCTTAATAGTAAAGACAACCAACTCTCCCCTCCGAGCAGCTATCATATACAGATAGCTCATGTGAGCATAAAATTTTCTAACCAGTTCACCCTTTCTGTAATAGGATTTGGACTGGCTTGACTTTGTGCAGGTCATGTGCATTCTGTCAAAATCACAGTGAGTTCATAATTCCATGTCCTGTATTGTGTCCAGAAAACATTGTTTCCTTCAAGTTACTCACTGCCTCTGACTCTGGAAATCTGTTTTGATACCTGGGCCTTAATGGAGGTAAGTGTGGAGATGGCACATTCCACTTAGGGTTGAACACTACATAATCCTATTTTCTTTACATCGACCAACTATGGGTCTCCATGTTGACTACCATGTTCTGCAAGAAGAAGCTTCTCTAATGAGGGCTGAGCAATGTGCTAATCCATGGGTATAATGATAGCACTAAAAGTTGTTTTACGCCGGTGGTGGTGGTGGTGGTGGTGGTGGTGGTGGTGGTGGTGGAGTTGGCGGCGGCACAAGCCTTTAATCCCAGCACTTGGGAGGCAGAGGCAGGCAGATTTCTGAGTTTGAGGCCAGTCTGGTCTACAGAATGAGTTCCAGGTTAGCTCGGGCTATCGACTGAAACCCTGACTCAAAAAAAAAAATTGTTTTTCTACTATGTCCATTTGCTACTAATAGGTAGATTCTCAACAGGGACCCGGGACCTGGGACCTGTACAGCTGTGGGTTCTTGGTTTCAATATTTCTTCCTCCAATTAATCAGCAAGAGCCCAACATGTTAACAAATATCAATCATAGCAAAACTTACGTAAGAATGGCGATAAGTTGTTTGTGCTTTCAAAGTGCTTGCTTTTTCTCTTTGGTGACAGTTCACATTCAATAACTATTTCTTGAGTTATGATTATGTTCAGAGTTCTTAGAAGCCCAGTTTCACGATCTACTTTAGAGTCTTTTAACAAATCTTGGTTCTAACCTACCCCCATTGTCCTGCCCGGAACTGAATTATCCACCTTACAAATTGTTCAGTTTCCAGAAACAATCTAATTTTTCCAACTTCATTAAGAAAAATGTTACTAGTATAGAGTATATATCTTCATGTTCTAAATTAGAACTAAGTAGTAGCACTTGTTCTCTATAGGAAATAATCACATTTCCTATATGAGACTATTTTTAAATGCTTATAAATGCAGGAAGCCTGTTTTACTTGTTGTTTAAGGGTTAAAAAGAGCAGCTATACATCTACGAAGAGGAATGATGTCAGCACTTCTTGATGGATTGCTGGACTGGGGGATGTACTGTTACCTTTGAGTGCGTGCACACACACACCCCACACAGAGAGAACTTAACTAGCTTTTCCCAAGCATTCAGATGCTAAAGAGAAACTGTGTCTCCTACAATGTTCTTCATGTTGTTTGTAGTTGCCAAGAAGATGACAACCCAAGGAAAATTGTGGCTGTTTTCCAAACTTGTTCAGTATAAGCTGGTTAATAAAGTGTGAGTCCAGATACTGGTGTGTCTGGGGCAGCAAGAACTCTCCGGAACGTGAGGGTTGGGAGCATCTAACTTGTTTTCCTGGAGATCCAGGAACACTCTTCAAGCACAGCGTGGTTTAGAGCACTGTTCAATGACCCGCTAGCTTCCTGAACTGCTCACTTGTAAACATGCTATGCATCAAAGTCTGTGCATCTGCATCTCATTCCATCCTGCTAATGCTCAGGGCGTTTCACGCAGTTTCACAATCTCAGTCCCTGGGAAACAACGTGAGCTTTTCAGACTACACCTCTGTCTCCCTGAGACACACCCGCCTACACTCCTGGCTTGTGTTCTCCTGGCTACTCTTAGTTTCTGGATGCTGCTCTTTGCAACTGCAACCTGTACAGCAGCAACTCTATAAAGGACCGCATCCGGTCTTATGTCACAGCATGGTGGACACATGTTCACACATTTTGACTGAACTCCTTTATATTTTGTATAACAGAAAGGTTATTGATCCTGTATGCAAATTGCTTATCCCTTATGATATTCTTTTACTGGGGGTTATTGACTTCCTGGGAATTTTTCATGATACAACTTTATCATCTTCAAATGTACATGGACTTTCCCTCTTAGTTGATTTCTATTGTGTGATTTCATTGGCTAATACTGTAGTTCACTCAGTAAAACATAGCACTATTCTCAGCACATTCTTTTTTATTTTAGTAGCTGTGACTATACTATTTTCCACCTTAAGTAAGATACTAATTTTATAATAAGATATGCATGTGGTATTCATCTGATGAATATGCCTTCAAGGTGATGGAGATATATGCTAAAATTGTCTTGTGTCTTATCTAAGTCTACGTTGGTAGAACTGGAATATAATTCAGATACCCAATTCTCCGTCATCTGAATCTATGGATTAGTCCATATGACTATAAAATAAAGCAAGTAAATAAAAGGAGGAAGTGTCTTTTAAGTCCTGTATTCTTGAGTGCTTTATTGTTAATGAAAGTTGAATTTGTGAAAGCATTTTTGCCAACTTTGAAGGTAATCATATGATTTGTCTCATATGCATTAATGTGGAGTGTGATGATATTAAATAAAGTCACTATAGTTACCAAAATAATAAAATCCTTCTTCGTAAACTGCTTTTATACAAAATTTAACTTGCATGCACAAGACAACACTGAAGACAAAGGAATTAAGAAAAAATTTTAATTAAATCTTTTATTTACTTCCTTTAGTTTGTAAACATTTGAGACAGCAAAAATTAAAATGTCTGTTATAATTTTTGGCTGTTGTATAGTATCTTCTTCGTATGTGGTAGGATCATTTTTATTTATCATTTATTTCACTTAGTATTTCTGCATCGCTATTTTCAAGTAATTTTGGTCTGTAGCCTTCTTTCATGATGCTGCCCTTTTTCTTTAAATAACAGTGTTTTGCACTTTATTAAAGTACTTGAGACTTTCTTCTCTTCTATAGAACATGGATACCATTCCTTTTGAGACCATTTGCTCCAATAACCTTTGTGGAGCCTTTTAAAACTTTGCCTAGCTCTGTTCGATTCAGTCCCTTTAAACTTTCTGAATCAAGCTGGCCTATATTGACCTAGAAACAAATCTATTTCATGCAGACGTTGTTTGCACTCGAGCAGAGGACTGAGAACAGAAGTAGAGGACTCGTCCTTTATAAGAGGATCATGAACATACATTTTTCATAAGTGACCTCATGAGAGTGGCCTGGCTTAACTAACGTTGGAGAAGAATGAGGAAGTTCTTTATTAACTGACAGTAGCTGTGACTGTAAATTATGAAGGAGCAGCATTTGATAGTCTCAAAATTCATCTAGAGTATAGTCTTCAGAATCAAGTTTGCGTAACTTCCAGGCCTTTGTACTCTACAGCTCTGCTCCAGTGATAGTGTGGTATAGAAGGTGCTAGCACCGTGGTTCTAACCTGTGGGTCACAGGCCCTTTCAAATGGGTCACATATCAACTATCATACATATTAGATATTGAAATTACAACTCACAACAGTAGCAAAACCACAGTTATGAATTTTCAACAAGATCACTTTATGGTTGAAGTCACCACAACTGAAGAACTGTATTAAAGGGTGACAGCTTTAGGAAGGTGGAGAGGCACTGTGGGAGCAAGGAAATGCAGAGAGTGAAAGTTGTCACAAGAAGACAAACGAGAGAGTAACTTGTGATTGATTTAACATTCCAATCACACCAGTTACTTATTGAGAATAATTGCTAAAGAAATCCTTCTTCACTTGTTTTCTGCATCGAATACTTCTTCCCTGAATACTTTTTTAAAACACAGTCTCAAGTACTGCAGGTTGGCCTGAAACCTACTGTGTAGCTGAGGAGAATCTTGGACTTGCAGATCTTCCTGCGCGCTGCAATTCAAGCTTTTGCCAGCACTAGCCTCACAGAGCACTTTGTATATGATGTCAGGCAAACTGATCCTACAACATCCTGTATTTAGGTAAAGATTAGATACCACTTCGTAATCATTCCATCTCCAGTACCCTGCTCTGTACAGAAGACAGCATCATTAGTGAACATAGATATTATTTAATCTTCATGGCTAATTGACATTTACAAATAGGTTTCAATGTCAAGATTTAAGTCTGAAATGCTCTCCACTTTCTAGCATTCAATGGGCTCATTAACAAGATCAACCATGTGTTGGTATTAAGAGAATTAAATGTACATTTCAGTGAGCAACTTTTGCCAAATATTTATCGAGATGTGGTTGTAAAATTTCTTTTGTTAGACTATGCTGGGAAAATGGTTGTTTAGTGCCTGGCACGGAAAAAAGAATAATGGTTGAAGGCTGGCCATGGGGTGCCTATCTGACATGTAGTAGTAATTATATGGAATTCATCAGACACAAGTTAAATACATTGACTGTATGGGTTCCTAAAGAGTAGCTTTCTGGTTTAACTTCTGCGATTATTCTGAAACTTTAATGATGTCATGTTTAGCCTTTTCTTTCGCAAGAATCTGTTATTTGAATTGGAAACATAGTCTGACGTTTCTGAAACTCGGAAAGTTTCCATCAACTTAAGTTGGAGTTCACTTTAATCATAGCTAAGAAGGGGGAACGCTTCTAAGCTTTCAGTATTTACTTGGACTGTCTTAGTTCAGTTGTGTAAGCAGCTACAAACATTCAGATTTTTCTATAAAATACCCCTGTACTATTTTGCAATTTGCTTTTTATTTACTAAACTATTTTCTGTATTAAAAGGCATTTATCATATAATGCTCTGTTCTATTTTTGAGATCAGTTCCTTTATAATTTTTGATATTTCCATTTTTTATAACATAGTAATGATCATTTTCATATTTTATCTCACTTTTAATTACTACTAAAAATATTCAAGTAGAGTAACTTTACAAGTGTAGGGCATGAAAATGTAGCTCTGGTGACGCCTTTTAGGCTACATCACATCGTGCTGGCAGCACAGGTACACAGAGGGATTCACTGAGCCCTCACACAGAAGGCAGAAGCAGGTGCAGTTTCCCACTGATGCTTCTATGAGCTTGAGAAATGGAGGCCGGCTAATCTGCCTCCTGGGCCAAGGAGTACAAGACAGATCTGAGCAATGAAAGGAAACACCATCTCAAAAACGAAATAAAAATTACAAAAGGCAGTAGAGGATCAGTGGTTCCACAATCCTGTGTATATGTCCCGAGGTAACCTAAGGACTCTGAACTAGGACCCACCTCTCACCACCACCCTCGATACCAAGCTTCCCATACCCATACCGTTTGGATAGAGACAGACCTAGTCTATAACTAAATTACAGCAATTGTATGCATAATGTTTATTGTACTATATAGTATATATTTGTTTTACTATTGAAAAGGGGATATTATCAAGATGGTTTTTAAAAGAATGATCCTCTTACAGTTAAATCATTAATTATGACAGAGCCTCTGTCCTTACATTGCTGTGAATCTGACATATTTCTTATTATTATCAATATATTTTTATCAATTACATTTTTTAGTTCCTTAAATATCTGACTATGTTTCAGAGGCCACACTAAGTGCATATTCTTGATTATCTTATGAAATTCTGTGAAGTTAAGTAATTTTGCTTTGATTTATTTAGCATTTTCATTTCTTCTTTTAATAAATTATTCAGCCCTGTGGTTTAGTTTTTCTCACTGTTTTTCAAATATTTGAAACTTAAGAAATTTGAAAATTATTTTAATTTCTTTTCGTGTTCTTTTTTTCCTATTATTAGAAGTAAGGTGATAGGATTTATTAGGACTATTTTATCTTAAACTTTTGTTTCTTATTGACATATCTTTTAAAGGAAATTTGTATTTTACTATATAAGATGAACTATCAAACTATTTTAAAGAACTATTTTGTGTGCTAATTAAATTTTCTATCTGTAAGGATAGCATAGTTAACATGTTGAAAATATTTAACATGTTGAAAATATTTCAATTGGTTTCCCTGAGGTGAAAATGAAGAAACTGTGTTACCTAACCATCTCGGCCTGTGTTCCTTTCTAATTATCTAGAGGCAGTATCAAGAAGACTAGTGGTTGTCTTTTCTTTCACCGTGCTAATTCCATAGGCATTTGAAATGCCAAGTGGAAGAGAGGATTACACAACAAGCAATTGTGAACTCCAGACATAAGGAAAGGGATGTTTGTGGGGTTGCATATCAGCTGATTTTCGTTAACAGTTTTACGCATAAAATGAGAAGCTTAGTCATTTTTCATTTTCAGGAACTCACCATTAGACAGTATTTTGCAATCAGAGACTCTCATTTGGAAAACTGAAAATGCTCATGTAGCCGCAAATGTTCAAGTGCGTATCATTTAAGACGCAAAGGGGTTGTTTATACAGGAAGTTCTGCTCTACACATCTGTAATGCAAAAGGAGATGCACACAAATACAAACAGTTTGCCAAGCAGGATATGATTAATTCGAGCATAGTGCCGCTGAGTCAGAGGGTCCCCGACTGCGGATGTGGGGGTCTGCTATCTGCTTTGTAGCTGCTCAGGGGTCAGCATGAGCCTGAGCTCCTTCTGAAAGCATGCCATGCTCTTGCTTACGAATCAATATTTGTTTTAGAAACTGTTGAAGGAAGAGGATGTAATTTTAAAAATAAGAACTCTGTATGTCTTCCTCATCCTAGCCTAAGCATTTCCAGTCATTGAACTGTGTCTGTCTGGTTTTATCTTTGGTTTGTGAGACAGCATTGGGATAAAGGAGTTTCACATCCTTTTTATTTTGCTTAATCATTCTAATTATCAGAAGAGTGACTTAAGTCCACATTGTGTCTCAGTCTCAGCGTAGGATTTATCAAATATATTTCACATTTTCCTTCACCAGACTTTATTATCTGCCCCCCCACCACTGAGTTTTACTATTTACAGAGGCTGCAGTACATTTGCTGTTACATGTCTTTATCAGATTCCCTGAATCAAAATCATAGATTGAAGAATAATACCTTTAGAAATACTGAATTTGTCAGGTTAGTATCTAGACACATTAAGCATTTTCAGTCCTGGTAACATTCCTTGTAAGCAAGAATTACACAGCACACAGTCAGGCCTGGCTATGATTCCCATAAGCTTTGTAATTTGATAGATAAATGTGGTATGTGTTGTTGAGAGTTCAGAGGAACAGTCCTAGAAAATATATCTGTATGTGAACAAAAAGAAATGTCTTATAAGGAGGTCTTGGCTTCTGTGGTTGTGGCAACCAATCAGTTCTGGAACTCTGCCAGAGAAGTCAAGTAAACTGGGGAGGACAAAGTGATGTCTCAAATTCACAGTGACGTATCAGAAGAGTTCTCTATTGTATAAAGGATGATTCTCTCTCTCTCTCTCTCTCTCTCTCTCTCTCTCTCTCTCTCTCTCTC
>JANHMN010000014.1:5805755-5837772 GCA_030674055.1 Rhabdomys pumilio | reverse complement strand
CTCTCTCTCTCTCTCTCTCTCTCTCTCTCTCTCTCTCTCTCTCTCTCCAGATAGATTATATATATATAAATTATATATTAATTATATATTATATATTTATTATAGATTTTCCCTTGAGTTTATCCCACTCATGCTGAAGCTGAAAGCCTGTTTTATTCGGTCTGACAGTTTAAAGTTTTATGCAGACAACCCCTGCAGACACATCCAGAAAAGCAACCCAGCAAACATCTGTCAAGTTAGGTTTTTCTTTACTTTGTATTTTTCATACTTACACAGCTCCACAACCCATACTTCTTGCTATGGTTCCAAGGGATTAAACAAGTTAGCTTTCACCTGTTGTGGGAGCTGGTTTTTATATGACTGTCTTAGTTAGGGTTTTACTGCTGTGAACAGACTCCATGATCAAGGCAACTCTTATGAGGATGGCATTTAATTGAGGCTGGCTTACTGGTTTGGTGATTCAGTCCATTATCATCTAAGCAGGAGCATGGCTGCATCCAGGCAGACAAGGGGCTGGAGGAGCTGAGTTCCACCTCTTTCAGAAGGCATCTAGCAGAATACACGCTTTCAGACATATCCTTCAGCTATGTACACAGATGTGTAACTGGGTCATATGGTAGATGTATTTTCAGTTGTGTAAGGTTCTTCTATACTGATTTTCAGTAGTGTTTTATTGATACGTTATTCTCTGCTGATAAAATGAGCCAATTCAAGCCAAATTAAAGTATAAAGACAAGATTATTGGGAGCAACTCTCATGCAGGTTTAGTGGTCCCAAGGAAGGTAGGTAGGGAAGTTGCCATGGGGAGGGAGATAGAGGTAGGGAAGAGAAAGAGAGAAGGCAAGGCACATGCACACACACACACACACACACACACACACACGTACACAAATGCAGAAAGAAGGGCAGGTGGGTGGGGGGACTAAGATGTCTAGATTACATAGGGAAGAGCTTCTGGGGGAGGGGAAGCCCAGCCCCTCCACTGGAAAATTCAGGGCAGAGGACAGGGTATAGAAGCCACGCCCTGTAATGCTGGGAGAATCTGGGGGCCAGGTCTGCTTTGGTTAAATATGCACTTGAGCTGTTCATCCTGGGTCTGACTCTCCACAGTTCTGTCCCATCAAGAGTGTATGTGAGCTCTCCTTCCATAATTCTCAGAAACATTCGTGGTCACTTATTTTCTTAAACATGGGTACACTCTGGCTAGACTGAGATGGACTTGGCATACTTTTAACTTGGGTTTCTCTGATACTGAACACTGAAGAAGAGGAAGAGAGATTGAGGAAAGAGGGGAGAGGGAGGGAGGAAGAAAGGGAGAGGGAGGGAGGGGGAGAGAGAGAAGGAGGAAGGGGGATCTCCTGTAAAAGTCAAGTCCAGCAGACAAAGAATGGCTTTCTTCAGATGAGCAGTTATGAGGGAGGCCTGTGCGCACCAACTGGAAGAGGTTGGCCTGGCTAGAAATGGAGTGAAATCTAAAGTTCTCTTAATGGTATAATTTAGGCCCATAATTTAGATTTTGTAAACTCTAAATACACACATACATACATACATACATACATACATACATACATACATACATTTCAAAATATGTTTTAAAAATACTATACTGATTCTTATGCATGAGATAGATACTTTCTATGTCCCTCCAAATTCACTTCAACTCTGAGCTTATCTGTGCTGGTTTTAAAATGTCCAACAAACTGTTCAGTTGAGGTGTTTTCTTTGATTCCAGTTGTTGGATGGGAGTGCTGTTCAGGGAGAGTGCTTCCTGCCAGTCCCTGAGTCAGAGCAAAAGTAAACAAGAGAAGTTAGGAGAGAAGGGGGGACTGAAGGAGGGAAGAATGAAAGTGACAAAGAAACTCCTAGTTGTTACAAAAACCACACATAAAACTTGGTGAATAATTCAAGATTGCCATTTTCTAGCAGAAAAAAGATATCACAAAACCCTTTGAAAGAAATTTAATGGAGGTTTTCGAATATATCTTAAAATTATATGAAACCATTGTCATTGCATTTTGTTTGCGGTTGCTCTCTACTGTCATAGGGGAAACTGACTGCTTATGTTTTGATCTTTCTTCTCCCCTTCCCCTCTCTCTTTCCCCTCCCCCTCCCCTTCCCCTCTCTCTTTCCCCTCCCTCTCCCCTTCCCCTCTCTCTTTCATCTCCCCCTTCCTCTCCTGCTCCTCCCCCTCCTCCTCCCCTCCCCCTACTCAGCAGCCATAGCCCCACAGTGCTCAGGCCAGGTCACCTGCAGCTCCCACTCACCTGCTCCCATAGCCTATTAGTCACTGGGTTACTGATTCTTCTGATCACAGTACAAGCCGTGTTCTCCTGTCAGTTCCACCCCCACAGACCTTCAACTGAATCTGTGGAATAGACTCTCTCTGCTGTTTCATCATTGGCCCTGCATGCTAACACTTTTCTTAGACATCGTTACAGCTCATTTGCTGTTGAGAAAGAGTTGCAGAGATCCTAGGCTAGCCTGGAGCTTGCCACATAGCCAAGGACTGGCTCGTGATCCTCCTGCTTCCAGCTCTTCATAGCTGACTGCTGGGATTACAGACTTGACCCCAATACACTGTTTGACAGTTCATTTTAAAACACAAACCTGTGTAAAGCTCTCCAGAGACTTAAAGTTCCCTGAAAAACTCTCAACCCGTATACACAGCAGCTGGTACGTTTTATTGCTCCCAACCAGTGTTTTGCTCGGCTTTAACAGCTACTTAAAGTATGGATTTTCATGCTTTTTCAACCTGCAGTATAACAGTGTTACAGAATAAACATGATTCATCTTCATGCAAGTGTTATTTTATTTAAATGTTTAAGATCTTCAAAAGTATTGGGGGTAAATATGCTTATAATATTTTACACTGGGCACGTAGTGAGTATACCTGTGGGGGATAAATTTAAGAGAGATACAGCCTTCGGAGGGAGGGATAGAGCCTTCTGTGATTTGAAGAACCAACCATCATAAAAGTGTACAGAGTCAGAAATTTGAGAGTAGATAAAAAAAAATAAGTATTTTTGTGAAGAGAAAAAAATCATAATATGTTTTACATTTAACAACCCAACAAATACCAAAAACCACAATAAATTTTACATTTAACAATCAAACAAATACCATAAACATACAAAATCCAGGAAAATGGCCTGATTGTTTTAGTATTACCTCTTAAGTACACATCTATGTTTTTCTTCATGATTATTGTCTCTATACTTTCTTCCTATTAAAATATTTTTTTATTTTTTGAAAATTTCATATATGTAAATTATATATATTTATATAAATATAATATATATAAATATATATATAAACATATATATATTTACTCCTCTTACCTTCTTGATACACCCTACCTTCTACCACCTATCTCCAACTGTGTATCAAAGTCCAGTTTGTGTGACCCATATGCTCCTGAGTGGGAGGCCATCCACTAGGCTATGGTCAACTACCAGATGCCACATCTTTAAAGAAAAAGAAAATTGACACTTCTTCCACCAGAATCTATCAACTGTCAATAGCTCATCGAATAGAGCTGGGAGCTCCTGAGCCTTGTGTGTCAGCATACTGACTGGTTTGATGGATGTGTCAGTCTTGTGCAGACAGCTGCAGCTGCTCTGAATTCATGCGTGCAGCATCTTGCTCATCTCCAGAAGATACTGTTTGGCTCTGGTCCTGCCCAACCTCTTGCTCTTCATAATCTTTCTGTACCTTCTTCCAAAATGGTCCCTAGCCTTGGGGAGGAGTGTAATATGGATGTCCCATTTGTAGCCATTCCACAGATATTTATCTACTGCACTTTGACCGGTTATGAATTTCTGTGCTCACCATCATCCACTGTATAAAGAAACGTCTCTGATGTGGCCTGAGAGCTGCAGTAACCTGTGCATACAAATACATGCATTTAGGGGGCAGTCTGAGACTCTATTTAGCAACTAATTTTATGCCAACTTGACACAAGCTATTGTTATCTGAAAAGAGGAAATATGAATTGAGAAAATGCCTCCATAAGATATGGCTATAGGCCATTTTCTTGATTAGTGATTGATGAGGGAGGACCCTAGCCCATTGTAGGTGGTGCCACCTTGAGCTGATGGTCCTAGGTTCTGTAAGAAAGCAGGCTGTACAGGAAGCTATGATAAGCAAGCCAGCAACCAGCGTTCATTTTAATATCAGTTCCTGCTTTGAGGTTCCTGCTCTGCTTGTGTTTCTGTCCTGACTTCGTTTTATGATAAACAGTGTAAGCCAAATAACATTTTCCTCCCCAAATTTTATTGGTCATAGTGTTTCATCAAAGCAACAGTAATCCTAAGACAGCAGTATAATAACTGTAGGCTTACTTCCTGGGCCTACGAGCTCCCCACATAGATTCCTGACTAGATTTACAACATCAAGTGTATTTCCTCCTGTGAATGGGCCTTAAATGAAATCCTAAAGCAGTTGGTTACACCCATAATATTAATGCAACTATTGTACCCATGTGACTATCTTGCCATACTTATTAAGGTAGCTTCTAGGTTTCCCAGCTACTTAAGACTCTTGATGACCCTGTCCCCAGCAGCCTGCATAAAATCTCCTGTTACCTTCGAAGCTGGCCAACTGGAAAGCAGCTCTGTGGTCAGTACTACTGGATTTCCCCTAGCTCTGTAATTCAAGTATGTTATGTATTCAGCAATAGGGTCTTACTGTCAAGTTCTGGTGGGCAACCAAGAACAGTGGCAATTGCTTGCATCTTTTTATGGGTTTCCAGTATAACTTGGGTCAACAACTCAACAAGAAAGATCTTCTATCTGGCACTGGGAAAAGCATTATCCCATGTGCAGGGAAATTCCAATTAAACTCTTTGTAATGAATGCACGCATGCACATTCATATGCACACACACACACACACACACACACACACATCCCCCCACTTACAGAATAGTAAGAGTTCACAAAGCTTTCTCAAGCATCCTTTATATCAGCTCTCACCCCTCCCTGGACTCCTCTTCCTTTCTTCCTTCCTATTCTTTTCTCACTTAAATTACCTTTCCTGTTACTCCTTTTTCCTTCATATCATCTGTATTCTATATTCTGCTTTTTTTCTTCAGAACATATAAATCTTTATCCTCTTTCTGTGTTTTGTTATTATCTGATAGCATGCTTTCAATCGGTAATGCATTATACAGAGAAAGTTGAGCAATAGATCATTATTTCCTAAAGCATAGTCCAGTGAAATTTTTATCACTGTTTGTAGTATTGCCACAGTTATTGTTTAGCAAATACAGAACTATCACCAGCTCTACTCCTGTGAGATTTTATAGTAAAATAAGTGCCCTAAAATAAGTTTGTTAGTATATTCACAATTTCTCTGACTATGGAGGGTCTGACAGGTGGAAACACTTTTCCTGGAACATCTTTTGGCTCTGTGCATCCTAAGCCTGTTGCTCCTCCATGGTCGTCCATGATAAACTTCATTAGGTATTTCCATATTCCTTTATAGTTTCTGGCCCATTCATCTTTATTATTGTGCCTCCAGAAGGTATGAGTAGTGAGTAGTGACTCTGGGTGAATATAAATGGATGCGTCAGCATCCCATATGAATCTATCTCATATGCTCTAGCAACACTGGTCCCAGGCTGACTGTCTTTTCAGTCACCTCCCAAGTACCTTATCATTCTGCCGCCACCACCCACTGCAGAAAATGTGACGAAAGTAATTTAGGATTTAAAATATACTGACTTAATGGTTTGCAATTAAAATATTTAAGTACAAATTTATCAAAAATATTTGGCCATTTCTAGGACATCTTCTGAAAGGAGTCTACTGAGGAGTCTCCTTTCCTTAGCATTATGGTCCATCCATCTCCACTCACATGTTTTCTGAGAGAGACATGCTTTGCTGCTACTTGGTTATGATTACATGCTCCAACTGTGTAGCCTTCAGTACTTAACATCATTCCAAGAATGTTTTATTCTTCATCTCCCTTCTTGATCTCCCTCATCTACACTGTGGATGTTCCTGATCTGAAATTTGTCATGGGAGAAGAATTTCAGACTCAGAGTTTTGAGATTTTGAAATATTTCATTGATTTTTATCAATTCAGCATCTCTAGTATAACAAACTACAAAATCTGACCAAAGGATTGAGTGTCATGATTTGTATTTCAGGATTTCATTCACATTATGCCTTCATATCACCTGGCCCTGACCCATACTGCTCCGTCAGGTTGCTCACGACAAAGTTGCTATACATCTATCTCCTGATCTGAGATGTTTCTGGTAGATCTTAATAATTTAGAGCAGAGCATTTATGAACAGCACAATGCTTTCCCAGATAAGGTTGTGTTCCACCACCACAGTCAAGAGGCTGAGATGGGGAACGTGGAAAAGGACAGAACCCTGCCCGAGCCAAAATGCATAACATAGATAGTGGGAAATACAAACTAAGGTACTGGGTAAACTTAAAGAAACTCATTGTGAACTGCAAGTTCAAATCAACAGAGTTACCATTCATTCAAACCCAAAATCATTTCGCAGTAGAACATCCGTAGCACACTGCTCTGGACCCTCGGCTGTGCTGACTGTGCTAGATATATTCCACGTGGCTCCCTGTGGGATTTCTTTTCACTCAACTCTTAGTGTCTAGTTCAAAGACTGCCTACTTTAATTAGTCCTCTTCAAAAAAAAAAAAAAACTAGAACAAAATAACTATGCCCTCCTTGTTCTGTCACGCTCCCATTTTACTATTTATAAGATATACTATAGTTAAATATTTGCCTACTCCTGAGTAGATTTGTTTTTGAGATAGAGGCTCATGGAATCTGGCCTCAGACTCTCTGTAACAGAAAATGACTGTGAACTTCTGATGGTCCTGGCTCTACCTCCAGAGTGTGGGTTACCGGCATGCACTGATGCAGCTGCTTCCTGTGTCCTGGAGCTAGAACTCGGGCTTCCTGACTGCTAGGCAAGCGTAGGAGCACAGCAGAGTAGGACACTGAAGTCTGTCAGCTCCCTGAGGCCCCTCCAGGCATGACTCTTGCAGCAGCCATGGCTTCCCACTCTTAGGATCTGCAGCTGGTTGCTCCTCTGTGAAGTAATGAGGAGCCAAGGTCTGAAGTCGGAACTTTCAGTGCTTCCTCTGATTCAATTGCAAAAAGTCCAGCGTTATAACTCAACACCAGGCTTGGGTCGCATGTAGTGACCCTGTTGGAAAGAACTGGAATCAGACAAGGTCTATGTAGAGTTTGAAAGTACTGTAAGATTCACTCATTGATAACACCCTTAACATGAAATAAGATATTCCTGAGAGAGTTTAAGGCAAAGTTTGTTTTATTCCAAATGTGCAGCCATTCCTGCACCGGAGTTAAACACTGCATGTTTATAAAGATATGATCAATTCTTTAAAAAAAAAAGATTTATTTATTTTATGTATATGAGTACATTGTAGTTATCTTCAGACACATTAGAAGAAGGCATCAGATCCCATTACAGATGGTTGTGAGCCACCATGTGGTTGCTGGGAATTGGACTCAAGACCTCTGGAAGAGCAGTCAGTGCTCTTAACAGCTGATCCATCTCTCTAGCTGTGCTCAGTTCTTTAGATATTGAGAGGAGTGGATAAACAATTTCTGTCACTATTAGAGCACATTTACATTTATGTTCTTAATTTTCTGAGTCTCTGTCTGTCTGTCTGTCTGTCTGTCTGTTCATTCATGTACATGGAGTCAGGGAACAAAAAGAAAATAAAAACATCAGAATTTTGACCTGGCATCGTGGCACATGCCAGCACTCAGAAAGCAAAGGCAAGTGGATTTCTGTTAGTTCAAGGCCTGCCTGGTCTGCATAGTAAATTCCAGAACAGCTAAAACAAGGTAGAAACACCCTACCCTTTCTCCCCCCACACCTCTGTCTCTCTGTCTCTGTCTCTGTCTCTCTCTCACACATTCAAACACACACACACACACACACACACACACACACACACACACATGCAATCAGAAGATTAAGAGCATATATACAAATTGCTTTAATAGGTTAAAGATAGCCAGGCAGTGGTGGCGCACGCCTTTAATCCCAGCACTTGGGAGGCAGAGGCAGGCAGATTTCTGAATTCTAGGCCAGCCTGGTCTACAGAGTGAGTTCCAGGACAGCCAGGGCTATAAAGAGAAACCCAGTCTCGAAAAACAAAAAACAAAAAACAAAAACAAAAAATCCCCAAACAAGTAAGTTAAAGATAGTTACAGGAATTGTAAATCTACATTTCATGCGATTCTGGTTGTGAACCTTTGCCTTTAATGGTCAAACCATCTCTCCTGGCCTCATGAGTGTCTAAAGTCTAAGAATTACTTGGATTTCTGAAGTCCACTAAAGACCTCATTATAGGACATTATAGGAAAAAGTATGTTGATTATATCAAAGCCACCCTAATAATACTGTAAACATCCTACTACCTCATTCATAAACTAGGCCCACGATGGGTCCCAAAACAGTTCTTTTATAATGTGAATTACTAAAAGAGTTGCCCTCTTCCCTCTATGTGTGCATCATGGTACATGAATGCTCCCTACCCTACAAAGTAAGACATGGAAAGGCTTCTTGGTTTAGACGTTAGTAGAAGAGCACAGCAAGCAGCCGCACATGAAGCTGAGTGCAGCTCGGGTTTCCTGCATGGGTAATCATCTCATTCACCATTTCGGAGAAACCCTGGCTCCCGATAAAGAGATCTGGGTGGATCAAAAGAGCCTAAATCTGAACACACATCTTCTAAAGGAAGAGGAAACTGACCACACACAAAGGCTGGACCGTAGCGTGTGTTTTCTTCTCAGAGAGCAGACGATCTCTGAGAGGCACAAGTTCATTGACTCGAATGGCTGGTGCAGATGAATTTGTAAATCTCAGAAGAGGCCTCTATTTCCTCTGAGTCCTGAAATATTTAGAAATAGGGCAATTGGGCTTACATTCTTTCAAATATATTTTAGTAGGCCAAAACTAAAAGAAAGATTTTTAGGCCAAAGATATTTTTAAGCATCAGAACTGCTCCAAAGTGAATACTTTAAGTGTTGCTTGTCCCATGACACAAAGACACTTTATGTGATCCATCTGAAAAGTCTACCTCACTAACTGGCTCACACTCTCCTTTCATGGAACCTTCTACAGCTCTGTAATGTGACCAAGGGTTACACAGGCTCTACTTTTTATTCTATTAGACTCTTCAACCTAAATCCTGAAAGTGTTCTTCTCTTAAATGTTAGCTCTTTTCTGAATGATTTATTCTTATTCAGCGTACATCAGTGTTTTGCTTACACAGACATACATATGTCTGTGTAAGGGTGTTGGATTGCCCGGAGCTGGAGTTACAGAAAGGTGAGCTGCCATGTGGGTGCTGGGAACTAAATTCAGAGCCTCTAGAGGAGCAGTCAGTGCCCTTTAACTACTGAGCCATTTCTCCAGCCCTTATTTCCTACTTCATAAGCAAAGTAATGTCTCTGAGAGTGCTGTGAGCTGTATTGTAACTTCTGTGAGACCAAAGTGTCAGACATTGCTTGACCTTGGATGCTAATAGTGACTTATTCTCGCCATTTAATTAGCAGACCTTTCTTAGAAAGAGGCATCAGCATGTGTTAGTGAATTAAAGTTGTGTTAGAAGTAAATATTTTTAGAAAAAACAGCCAATAGTTCTTTCTCTGAGGAATGAGTGGGGATGGCTATTGGGAGTCCTTCACTTTGTGCCTCAGATTTCTTGTGTTTCATACAAACTTGCTCTACACATGTTTTGACCCAAATTATGATCACTTAGAATTTATAGATGGGAAAAATTGGCAAATATCACTTTTCAAAATTCTATTATATTTGTTTCTATTCATTTATTCTATGTATGTGCACATACATCAGAGCATGTAAATCTGTTTTGAATTTATTATAAATGTTGTTGTATTTTGTATCCTAGGGAAGATAATTAAATTTAAATAATGTTCTCATTAGGAACCTGTCTTTTAGGCTAATGATGGTTGCAGGGACCAGACAGAAAGAAAGCAGGGGTTGGAATCCAGGAGAGTACCACCATTTCTATTCTCCAGGGTCTGGTCAAATATGACTTGAAATAGGCTCTGCCTTATGCTCCTGACATGGGAGACTGAACCTTCTACAGACATAAGCCACTGGAAGTCCCTCCTCGTTCAAGATGGTTTATAGTTGCTTTATTACAATGATAAGGAGAAGCAATTAAATGTATCTATTGTCATATTTCAGGAAAAAAATGTCCTTTACAGTTCTTGTATCCCCCCCACCCCGCCCCTTAGGTCCAATTTCTCTTCACAATTCTCTGTTTATCTTCTTTTATTACACAAACAAAATTTCCCTTTAGTCATAATCCCCCTAATAGACTGAGAATTCACTGTCTGTAGGTTATAGGAAATGTCACTCAACCGTTTTTCTTGTCTCTTTGGAATACTGTTATACTTGGGCTATTTGCCTTTGTGAATGCCTTCTGTGAATTAGCATATTTGAATGGTGTGTGCTAGTCTAACAATCCTCATATGTGCAGCCAGAATATCTGAGTGTGAGCTTTCTCTGTCTTCTCACTAGTCTCCTTTCCAGTTCTCTGTAATAACTTAGTTCCCTGTTTAGACTTGATAAATCCGGATGAGAGGAGGGGAGGAGCTGTGCTCACAGAAATGGTCTCTCACACTTGACAAACCTGTTTTATTAGTTTGGAATTGCATTCTCCAGACTGTACTAGCAGTTAACTGATTTAGTCATTTAGACTCATATGCTTTCATTTCTGGGAAATGAGCCACAGTCGCCTTCGGATGCCGAGAATTCTCCCAGGTGTCTGAACTCACCTTCATTCCATTCCCAGCAGCCATTCTTCATGGCTAGCATCTCTTTCTGCTTCTTCTTTACAGTGTTTCTCACTTGTGACATTTCTTAGTTCCTGCACTTACCACACACTTGTAAGATTTGGAATATTGGCCTGCATAGCTTGATGACCCCCTGCAATTCTCTTCTCTCAGAACCAGTATCCTCTCCCTTCTCAGCTGCCATTCTTGTGGTGACCAGGTTCCTGCTTATTCCCTAAGAAAATTTCATTTCCACTCAAGTACCTAAAAAACCTTCTCAGCTTCCCTAGAACTGTCGGACACTCTGTTGTAGCCCAGTTGAGATGTGTGTTTGCACAGCTTACACTTGTCTCTATGTACCCATTTGTATTATTTCTTTTAATAAATTAAAATTAATAATTTCTCAAATATCTTTTTAAAAATCTTTAACTTACTTTGAGGTTGATTTTCAAGAGTTCTAGACCCCGTCCTTTAGTTCAGTTACTGTTGGCTCCTTTGTGTGTCACTTTCTGTTTACACAGTCTTGTGGCACATGCCAATGCCTTGCGGCAGTGTTTATGTAGCTTTTCTCTTCTTGGGACTTTATTTATTTATGTATCAAGTAGCATCATGCGTGTCTTAGCTGGGGTTACTATTGCTCTGATGAAATACCATTACAGAAAGCAAATTGCAGGGGGAAAGGGTTAATTTAGCTTACACTTCCACACTATGATCCATCACTGAAGGAAGTCAGGACAAGAACTCAAGCAGGGGTGGATCTGAAGACGGAAGGTGACACAGAAGCCATGGAGGAATGCTGCTCATTGGCTTGCTCAACGTGTCTTGCTTAGCCTGCTTTCTTATAGATTCCCAAGACCACCAGTGCATGGACAGTACCACCCATCATGGTCCCATCCTCTACCCCTGCGTCAATCAAAGATTAAGAAGGTGTGCTACAGCCAGATCTTATGGAGGCAGGTTTTTTTCTCAATTGCAGTTCCTTTGTTTCAGATAATTCTATGTCAAGTTGACATAAAACTAGCTACCATAATAAAGAAATAATGAAAAACAAGAAGCAATCAGCTCCAGCATGATGTGGCCGGGGCTGGTAGATGAAACTGTGGTGATCACTAACTAGAGAAGGGGAAAGCTCTTGACTGTCTGGCTGGGTAGATAAAAATATGACCATTCTTTTCCTAGCATCATTAATACACACAGACACACACACACACACACACACACACACACACACACACACACACACAATCTCAGCCTCAAAAGCCCACATTGAAGAATTGTAGGCATTGTGTAGGAAATGCTGAAAACATATTCTTACCTACTCCGGCTTATATAGATAGACTGAGTAAAGGATGAAGATCTAAAATGCTTGGTTATTCATTGCTTCATTTTTTGGTTTCTTCCATCTTTGTTTAAGTGTTTTGAAAACCCTTCTGTGTACTCTCTAGCAGACACTCCAGCTGTTGTAACACAGCAGTTCCTGGTATTAGCCCCAGTGATAGGGAGAAATGATGAGAAGCTAATGAAAGAACAAAGGAACGGAGCAGAGGACTTTGATGTGATTCTAGACTACAGGATGCTTACAGGACACATGTTCAGGACACATGTAAGGACTTCTGACACGAAAGCTCTTTTGGAAAGTTTGACTGGATGTAGTACCACCTGTCAGTCCCTAAGAGCTGCCAAACTGTTTTCATTAAGAGTCTTCTCTCTTATTGTTGGCTGGTTGGCTATCAAACCAGACAGAACACAAAATTTGTTCTATGGAAGGCAAAATTTGTTCCATGTAAAGGAAAATAGCTATCTTTCTGCAATTGTATACTAAAATTAGAATAAAAACTAAGTCCTACCAAGATTGCATGATGGATTTCCAAGTTAAAATGTGTTCATGGATTTGTGTGTCTCTGTGTAAAAGTTTCTGCTTTCCTTTGAGGTGGTGGTAGACAAAAGAACCATCCAGAATAATTACTATATATTCTTTTTCTTATGTGGTTCTAGATTTTTTTTTAAAGAAGCATCAAATTGTAGATATATCCCCAGTAGTGTGAATTGTTCTTAAATGGATTTAGACAACACAGGTAAACATGTAGTTTGGATGTGAAATGGTTCTTAAGATGTTTGGCAATGTGTGGTTTTTCTGTGACTTACTTCAATTGCAAATGCTAATTTTTGGTTCCCTCTACAGACGGTGTTGTTCCTCAAGTGTGAGGAAATCACCAAAGAATTCAAATGCAAATTAGGGATTGAAAATTGCACGTAAAAACTTACAATTCTCTTCCTGTCAGTCAAACTAAACTGTTAGTGAGAAACAACTGTAAGTATTACTTGTTCATTGGTATAGACTATGTGTAGCACACCTTTAGAAAGGAAGAGAAGAAGGAACCAAAACCAAAGAACCACCATACTGAGAAGGTCCATAGTTTGCCTTGACTGTCATTTACCATTGTGTTCCTGTAAGGAAGGGGAAGGAAGGGGAGGAGGAGGAGAGGGAAGGAGGCAGAAGGGGAAGGAGGAGGAGGAGGAGGAGGAGGAGGAGGAGGAGGAGGAAAAGGAGGAGGAGGAGGAGGAGGAGGAAGGAAGGAAAAAGGAAGAGGAGGAAGAGGAGAAGGAGGAGAAGGAAGAAGAAGAAGAAGAAGAAGAAGAAGAAGAAGAAGAAGAAGAAGAAGAAGAAGAAGAAGAAGAAGAAGAAGAAGAAGAAGAAGAAGAAGAAAGAAAGAAGAAAAAAGAAAAAAGAAGACAAACCAAAGATCTATACTGAATTGAGAAAGTTTCTAGTTTGTCCTGCCCAGTGTTTACCACTGTGTCCTGGGCCTGTTAGGGAGAAGAGGACAATGTCTTGAGAAGAAGCAAGATTGCTGCTTCAGAAAGGGGAACTTTCGGTTAGCACCAAGCATCTCCTTCCCCTTCGGTCCTGTCTAGTTCTGCTGGCCAGCTGTTCTGCAGATCTCTAGTGTGCTTTCAGCTCTTACATACCTGGAGGTGACTGAGTCTCTCAGACATTTCTCTCTACCCTCTGAGAACAGGCCAGCCATTCCATGGACTGTGCTCCTGGAGAACTAGAGATGGAACTGGAAATGTGTATAGCAGAACATGGGAGGATGGCATTTGGGCAGTCCTGGAGAGGTGTGCAAACAAAAGATGAGGCTCATGCTACTTGATGTATGGGCTTCAGCATGTTTGATTTGGGTTCTTACATGTGAAAGGCAGCTTTTGTTCTAGTGAGGATAAATTTATAAATCTTTTTTTTACTAAATTTGTTCTAAATCAAATAAAAGGGAAATGCAACCATTTATTCACATAAACACATTAAAAAGTTAATCTTAATATCTTATGAGTCACACAGATTCTCTTACAAAGCCGTCTTCCACAGGACATTTATGCCAGTTCAGAAAGTGTCTATATATTTGTGAAGCAAAATTAAATTACATAGAGTTCATGTGAATGTGAATACCAGAAATCCAAGCCAACCTGCCATGGCTTAAGCCCTTATGTTTAGGTAGTTTTGTCATAATGGCTGGTCTCAGTTATTTCTAAACTTGGAATTTAAGATGTCACTGCATTGTGACGTATCTAAGTATGCCCAAGGTCATTCATTTCAGTTCTACAAGATGCTTGCCTCCAGATGGCAGCCTGGTAGCTGGCCACTTCAAGATGTTGGGTGTTCAGCTTCCAATCCATTCTCATTTCCAGAATTTCCAAAAAAAAAAAAAAAAAAAAAAAAAAAAAAAAAGAACCCTCAGTAGAAATTTTCATGTTAGGTCACTATCCAGCCGTCAACTTACCACTATGGCTAAGAGAACTGATAACATTGACTGTTTAGGTCATAAGCCCATCTCTAGAGCAAGAATAATTATGTAAGAGTGAGGTTGATTGTGGTCAGTTAACGGAAGTATGATAGGAAATTATAAAATTCTATTACCAGTTAAAGAATAGTTGAGCAGACAAATAGTATCTGTGTATATTTCACACCATTGTGAGTCCTAAAGAAAATAGCAGCAAAATTTTTGGCATTCATCCTTCTAATGGCTGACAAGTTTGACCTGGTATAGATAACCATTCTTAGCTAAAACAATTTGAACTACCTTTTCTTATATTTAACAATTTGATAAATATCTCAAAAATGACATACTATTAAAACAGCTCTTTTGTGTTATTGGCTACGTAGTATCAGACATAGTGATTTGAGTATTTATGCCATTAATTTCCCCAGTGTCTTATTGTACATTGCTAGAATATAATTCCTGAGTCTGGATAATTTGCAATGTCAAATGGTTTTATTTGGCCCACAAGTCTGGTGGCATCATAACCCCTTAATCCTGAGAAGTGCCCCTGGATATATCATACCATAGAGCAGCAGAAACAGAAGCATGCATAAATAGATACATGTAGAAGGAGCCAAAGCACAGGGTGGCTTTAACAGCCTACTCTTTTGAGAACTATTTCAGACACAGAATATTTGACCAATTCTTTCAGAGCATTAACCTCTCATGAGATAAGGGTATAGATAATCTTTTGTTGTGGGAACCACCACCACCAACTCCCCCCTCTTGTATTTTGATGCTAATTCCTCTTTCCTGGGAGGGGCTGCAGATGAGGAATGAATCAGTATACTGGTGACTTGTGAACCTGCCCGCCTTAATTTGTAAAATAAAGGCTAGAGCCCAGGTGATTGGGCAGTAGAAGGGAAGGTGGAGAGGAGTTTTGGGAGAGAGAGGAAGAGGACAACAAGGAGGAGGTGGAAGGACAAAGGAGGAGAAGCACATGGCCTGGAAAAACTGCAAGTTATAAGGGATCTCATGGATGGGGAATAGGGTAGTGTAGTGGTAATTCTGCCCAATTTAGGAGTGCAGTTTGTACTTATAATATTTGAGTTGTGTTTTTATTGATCAGGCCTTCTTGGGTTGGAAATTTACTCCAATAACCTTTCTTAGCTAAAACAATTTGAACTACCCCTTCTTATATTTAACAACTTCATAAATATGTCCAAAATGACATGACTATTAAGACAGTTCTTTTGTGTTATACGTAATTAACTTTCCCAAGGCCACACCTCTTAAAGATCCCACTGTACTTAGCATCAGCTTCCAGCATGTAAATCATTAGGGTAAAGCAAATTCAAATGGTAGCACATAGGTTACTTGTTTTCTGTGTAAGGAAATTGGATGTTACATCAATGATTCCCTATTTCTATAGGAGTCTGATGATTTGGAAACCACTTGATGACTGATTGTAACTAGGATTACCAGTAAAAGAATAAAACAAAATGGTGTTGGTTAAAAAAAAATGTGTCAAGGCACATGTTGCTTATTGTCTCACTTGCTTACTGCTCAGATTTATTATGACTATTTAAATATGTAGATACGTATTTAAATATGTAGATACGTATTTAAATATGTAGATACATATTTAAATATGTAGATACGTATTTAAATATGTAGATACGTATTTAAATATGTAGATACGTATTTAAATATGTAGATATGTATTTAGACATGTAGAGAGGGACCTAACCTTTATGTCACAGAGCAATTCCTCATCTATTTGTCTAGGTATTCTTTTTTGTCTGTCCCATTTCTAACTCCTCCAGACCTCTGATTCTTTCTCTGTGTATAATTATAACTTGAGCACCCAAAATATTAAAATTCTCCCCAAGTACCTGGTCATCAGGAGCTTGATAATGAAAGTCTATAGCATATCTTTAAAATACTGTAAAGTAACTGTTATTGTAAACATAAATTTATGTGTCTTGTAACCATAGCAGGGTGACACCATGTCTCCTCCACAGTTGCAATGACCCCACTGTCTGGGTTTGTTTTCTACGCAAGCCTCAATCACCATGTTGCATGTGCCTTCATAGGCTGACTTGGAGCCAACAGTGTCCAGTTCCATTTCTCAGTCCTCTAAACCATGTGGCTCTCTCAATAATGACATCATGTGGCCAGCAGATGATGAGAAAAGCGAAAGCTCACATGTGCATTTGATGGTTTGCTTTAGAAAGCACTGTATTACACATTTTCCACTACCATCCCCCAGTGGATGAGCTCTTATTATTTCAATACTTGCCAGTAAAAAATAAAGGTTGAGAACTGTGAGTGGCTTGGGCTAGGTTGTGGAACCAAGAAATGACATAGTCAGGTGTGTATTTTGGACTGAGCCTGTTTTTTCCATCACACCACTGCCTGGAATCCATCTGGGCATTGGCAGACTGTGAGACCAAGCTAAGCGTTCGTAAAGACCCACTGCTATTGTGGACGTCCATCATGAACGCCTTAAAGCCAGACAATGTGCAGACACCCAAGGCTGAGCAGCTATGAGCTTGACAGACACTGAGACACTAGGCAGGCTCTAGGAAGAGAAATGAGCCAGCAGGAGGAATTTGAAAGGATGTTAAACACCATTGCCTTGACGCCTAAATCTCTGCAGTATTATTTAAGATGCACTGACTTTCAACACCAGCTAGTTCATGCTGCACTTGTATCGTGATTTATATCAAAGGAATGTTTTCATAGATGTTACTTGGTTTGAAGTATGTCAAACTTTGAATAATTCCCAGTTTACAGGTCACATAAATGAAACTTACCTTTTTTGCTCTGAGCACATTTTATACACTTTCAAGTTTCAATGCAAATTTAGAACAATTTTCTTCCCATAGCAAAAACAAATCTGAATCAATGGTTTAGATGCCTCTGAGTGGTTATTTTAACTCTCTAAACCTACTGTTGGGACAAGGGTGGCAAGGAAAAGGGTTTTTTCTCCAATGTGAGAAATGTGTTTGCTCCAACAGATTCAGTTTCTAGCTTTAACCTGAAGCTTCTCATAGTACTATTTAAAATACCACATTTAACAATGACAAAAGAGCCAAGCAATAATTAAACTCCACAATGAAATCCTGGGACCTTTAAAAGCAAATTCTGAAGCCTGTTGATACTTTGATAAGTTTTAAGTTGTGCATTATTTCCGGTCTTGCTTCCTTTTATCCCTTAAAATAGGAATAGCCAATGTGTGTCTGATTTAAAACTACAGGGTAACTCAAGAGCAAGGGAGTTAAAGGAGAAGTGATGCTGTCATTGAAAGCTTCCCTATAAACACCGTCTATGTGAAATGCTGCAAATGGTGCATTTGTATTTTAATGTCTTACATATTAAAACATCCTAATAATTTAAAACACTAAAATATATGAGAGCAAGGAATGAGTTTAGTTCAATATCTGTATTCTGTGAGCAGGAGGATTAATTACAGGTGTTGATGGTGAATTAAAATGAGACCTTGTGATAAGGCAAGTGACAAAAGACAAGGGGAGGACATAAGAAGGCGTGCACTTGGTGACAGCAGACCAGGAAGTGAAGATGTGAGCAGAGACAACACAGTTACTGTTACACTTGAAGCTACACTCCCAGGCACTCTATCCCTGTCTTTTGTTTGCTATTTGAATCAGGGTTCATTTGCTTGAATGGCCTGGGGTCTAGTCACCAGAACACTGAGGGGAAGGCATTCGTGGGAATGGTCTCTGGTATCCAGTGTGGAAATGTAAGTCACATCTCTAAGCACAGCTTTTGTCTCCTAATACTAAAGCATCTTGGGCCATGAGCACAAGAAGGTCATTGGAGCTGCCTCTGTCCCCTAGTTTTGGAAAATGCATAGGAACAAGACTAACAGAATTTCAAAGATGTTTTAAAAAATAGTTTAGGACCTACCCCTAATAATATATAGAAATTTCCCACAATCAGACTTTGCAAATGAAGTTTGCGGTGTGATTTTCATCTATAGTCAGTCCTCAACCTCAGTGCACATCTGCTCACACGGAAAGTTTTAAAAGTAACGCTGACTCGTACGGCAGTTTGTGAACCTACAATTTAAGGCTAGGCCTGGGTGTGGCCCCTCCCTTCCCAGTATATGTCAACACGCAGTGAGCCATCAGGTTCCTACTCTCCAAATACGCAGACCTGGAGCAGCTCTTAGTCTGAGGGGGCAGAGTTCCTTGGTGATTTCAGCCATTGCTTTCCGTATGCTTCTAGCCTTATCAAGGGGCCCGTGGTTCCAAGACAGAGGAACTGAACTCTGAACTCTGACCTTGCAGATCTGCACATTCTCAGCCTAAAGTTGCCCTAAAGAATGAACATTAGTAATACCTTCTCTGGAATAACTTCTGTTCCTGATTCACAGCCCCTAAGGAAATTCTCTACTAACCATTGTGCTTACCCTACTGACATTAAAGACTTTATAACCAGCATTGCTCATTGTCCTTTCTGAGATTTAGCCAAAAACGATGCTCAGTTGAGCACACATTAAAAGAATATACTGAATACAATGATGAAAACATATAAGGTAAAATGTCTAATGTCTCCAAATGTGTTTAATTATGAGCGGTACTTTTGCAATCAAACTCCATTTGGTAAAAATACACATTTATATATAATTAACTTGTCCCAAACTATATCCTGAGAACATTCCATAGGCTTTAGAATTTTACTTTTTGCATAATGGGATAAGAAGGTTAAATCTTTCCTTTCAATAAAAGGCATGCCCCTAAGTTTCTCACAAGGATAAATGACAGTTGACGCAATTTACACCCACTAAGATTCCAGTAACTTAGATGCAATGGCTTTGGCAGCAAACTTTTACCAAAGGTAAAGCATCAGATTGCCTGCAGTCTTTGGGGTCTGCACTGACTTCCCTCTGAACTGTGCCAGGATAAAAGACTAAGATTTTCCATCAGTGACTACCTGCTTTGCCAAAACTGAAGCTTGTTAGGGTCTTTTTTTTTAATATTATTAAGGGCAGTTGGTTTCCTACAGCAAGTGTCTCTGACCCAAACCTCAACTAAGGAGGGAAGGAAGGAGAGGGAGAGGGAGAGAGAGCAAGAGCGAGCCTGGATGGGTAGAGAGGTGGGAAACATCTATGAGAAGCTGAGGGAGGGTGAAATGATCAAATGCCGTGTGAACTGCTCCACGGCATTCCCCTACTTGACTGTTCTGTTCTCTGAATCCCTGTGCCCCGCTTTCTTCCAAGGCAGGAAATGATTTCTATAAAAATCACACATTCAGAAACAGGCATGGTGAGGAAACAATAACCATTACCTAAGGCAGAAGAAGATGTTGAAGTCAAGATTCACTTAAGCCAGTCAAGCATGTTCCCATCAGTTATCAAAATTGATGCATAAACAGCCTGACAGAACACACAATTTGACTTGAAGAAGAAAAAAAAAAAAAAAAAAAAAAAAAAAAACAGTTGCCATTGTGGCCATATAATTGAAGCAACAGATATAATCACTTTGAAAATGCTTGTATCTTTGGTCTTCTGTAGAGACTTCATAGAGAGCAAGTTATAAGGATGGATTGTTTTAGCTGATGGCTCAAAAATCTGCCACAAGCAGAAGACTAAGCCAGCAGTGTCCCCTTGCCCACACCACCCTGTGTTCAGGGACATAGCCTGGGACAAGAGGCATCCGCAGTAACCAGTGGCGAAATGATATGACAAACCTCTCACATCTTCACAGGATGTTGAATCCAAGTTGTTCAACTCTTGTTTTAAGTCCTGAAAGCAAAGATCTACCAGTAGAATGAAGCATTGTATTCAGAGGGCTCACTTCCGTGCACAAGGCCACTTCCCTTCTCCACAAGATACAGGAGAAAATGTTACTAGTTACATACCAAGTGTTGATGAGATGAGAACAGGAAGATACTATCCAACACTGTTTGCTTCTGTGCTTACTATCAAGTATAACTCTGAAGAAGATGTCCTTGTGACCAGCTGTTACACTGGGGAACTTCAGAAGTGAGGCATCTGATCCACAGAGCGTTACATAAGATGCATACAAAGTCACACAGCTGGGAAGTAGCTGACTGGGCTTTGAGCCAGCTCTATGGTCAGTGACGGAAATCATGAGCCTATGGTTCTATCAAAAAATCCCATTTGAAACTGTATGCCTTACAAGCAAGATTAAATTTTTGCAAATACTTTAAATTAGAATGGTATACGAACAGATGAAGCACACACTATTTTTTGCAAGGCACAAAATAATGCCTTTTACAACGTAAGGCAAAAGTCATTTGGCTGCTCTGGGGTTTTATAAATATTAAAGCCATTTTTAAGCCATTTTTAAAATTTATGTATGTGGAGATGTGAGTGCAGGTGACTTAGACACATCACATCATTGGAAGCCTGAGTTAGAGGCAGCTGTGAGCTTCCTGACACGGTTGTTGAGGACCCTAGATCCTCAGTAACGGGGTGAGCATTGTTAACCACTGACCTCATAAACCAGCATTTTGTTCCATCCCGTTGTAAACTTGTAACCAGTTTATTGTTTTTGCCGGTAATAGAAAGTCTAGATGTAATAAATTGAGCAGCAACTTAAACTCTTTCCGAAGTTACCATACAGACTACCATCATTGTGACTTCTATTGACTGTCCTCTTTAGACTGTGATTTTCATCTTTAGGGTCACATGATGAATTAAAAAACAAAGGTCAGATGTTTTTTCCAAGAGCTTTTCTCTTAGAAAGCCACACAGTATCTCTGGTTGTGAGTTAATGTCCAGGGCCAATGAATATAGAGAATACTAGTTGCATGAAAAACTGCAAAAGATTTCTAAAAGTGACATTGCTTGATAATCAGACAAAACTGTGATTCTTCTGCTATAGAGGGAGTTTAAAATAGATACTGTGGAAGCCACTAGAGGTCTTGGTAATTCTTTCCAACAGAAAGCCACAACCAACCAAAGGATCACTTAGGAAACTTCATACTTTGACCACAATGCATTTGACACAAGGACTCAAAATTACGCACATTTCCCAGTGAATAACACCATACAATGCTAAATATGCCATTTCTCAGGCTTTGGTTTCCTAAAGTGAAATTAAGATAGGAACAAAGTAAGACATACTATGTCCATATGGTTTGTGATGGGGCGTAAGAGTTATTCAAAGGACTGTAACCCTAACAATAAAAAGATAGGAAAACTAAAGAGTTGGAGTCTGTTGTCATCAAAATAGGCTTGTGAATATAACTACACATTCATACGCACAAGGGGACTGTAAGCCAACATTTTCCCCCTTACCATTTAATTATGTAATAGTAGTTTTCTATTTTGGTTTCTCTTTTCCTACATTAAAGTAAAGGTTCTAAATATGAAAAAAAAATTCCAGGTCAAATAGTTGGTTTGGCACTGAAACAGGAGGTCAGGGTCCACAGCCCTGCTTTCATTTGGTCTCACTTTAGAGTGTTACCTCCTTGGCTTTCAGTCTGGGGGATAGGGGGAGTTCAATAGTGAAAGGTTTAAGGAGCTTGACTGGCATATTGGACATACTATCAGCTCGCAGCTGACAGCCTCGTGTACTGAGTAACTATTGGAGGGTCTCCAAAGGTCTGGCAACCTAACAGAAACGGAGCTTTGGAAGTCTTGGTTTAAATGAATAAGATATAAATAAGAACCAATGTTTTTTTTTTGACTCAGAATTGTTCCTGTCTAAAGGAAATGCAGGGACGAAAATAGAGCAGAGAGGAAAGGCCATCCAGTGACCTGCCCAACTTGGGATCAATCCCATGTGCAGGCACCAAACTCTGACACTATTAGTGATGCCATGTTGTGTTTGCAGACAGGAGCTTAGCATGGCTGTCCTCTGAGAAGCTCTACCTGCAGATGACTGAGACAGATGCAGATACTTACAGCCAACCATCGGCCTGAGGTTGGGAACCCTATGAAATAGAGGAAAGACTGAAGGAACTGAAGGGAATGGTAACACCATAGGAAGAGCAGCAGTGTCAACTAACCTGCACCCCTCAGTTTCCAGAGAATAAGCCACCAACCAAAAAGGAAAAATGAGCTTGTCCATGGCGCCAGCACATATGGAGCAGAGGATTGCCTTGTCTGGCCTCAGTGGGAGAGGATGCACCTAATCCTGTAGAAACTTGATACCCCAAGGAAAGAGGGATGCTGGGGGGTGAGGTAGGAATGACTGGGGGGAGCACCCTCTCAGAAGCAAAGTGAAGGGGAATGGGGTGAAGGACTCAGGGAGGCAGAACTGGAAAGGGGCAACATTTAGAATGTAAATGAATAAAATAATTTTTTAAAAAGACAATCTCATCTCTCCTTTTACACTGTGATGAAGAATGGATGAGAGAACTGCTGGATCAGAAACCAGCCTGTGTTCTGCCTACTTCTCACTTGAGGAAAAGAAGTCTCTGAGGTCTGAATTTCAACCTATAAAGCAGTCAGTGTACTTAATGATGGTTGCTGCTCTCTTTGACAGTTCTTTTTCTTAAGCATCAGACAGTAATAAATACAAGTAAACCTCCCCATAAAATCCTGGTTAAAAACTTGCAGATTGACTCTCTAAAGAGTCTGAACTGTGCAGTCTGTTAGCTTGTAATCCTAAGTTGTTGCAACACTCGGGCTTTATCTTCTTGGGGAGGATGCTAACACCTTGCAGAACATGAAAAGCTAAGGAGAGCAGCAAGAGAAAGGATTATGTGTCTAGTCTGCTCATGCGCTCAGTGGAAATGAGACGGCTGCTAGGGAGATGGCTGTATGGGGTGCTGACCAGAAACTGAAAAGGACTTGGGAGGCGGAGCAAAGAGTTGAATTTTCCTGTCGTCATGGCTGCACTTTGGGTTTTATACATTGGTCCAGAATGTCTAGTTGGGATTCCATTAAGGAGAAGCTTTCCATTGTTTGAGTTCCTTTTCCCACAGCAGTGCTAACAGTGATCAGCCACAAAAGATAAACGTGGAACATTGCTTTTCCTGTGTTGTACAATGCTTGTTTAATCTGTTGACAGCGCTGCTGGAATAAATACTGAATCTTACAATGACCTACAGAGCCTGCTAGCTTCGAAACTCCACCAAGCCTGCGGACTTCCCTTTGTTGATAATAGAATATTTTCTAGATCAGGATTTGTTAAGGGGAAGACTTTGTCGGCTAATGGACACAAGCCATCCACTTACTACTCCTTCACTGGGCTTTTGTCTCTTACGTAAAGAAGCAGAGAAGATAGCTGTCAGTGTAGAGTGCTGAAGAATGACTGCTTCTGTCTCCTTTGGGGCCGTCTGCTTTAACGAAGGATCCCACTCCAATCCCTGAACCAATTCCACTGTTCTCCCCTCCTTTCTGTCCAGCCAGCAGAGACTCTCAGATACAAAACTTGCTGTTTTGTTTGTGACTGTGGCTACATTTCCAAAAGACTTCAAGCTTCCTTTAAGATCCTCAAGTCTGGTTTTATATTCTTTCCTTTTACCCATCTCTTTGGCCTAATGCACACTCTGCTGCTAAACTTCCGCGTAAGGATGCGTCATCTTTAACGTGACTGTTCCTGCCTAACATTTGGACCAAGACTAACCCAGCGCTGTCATATCTGACTCGACACCGAGTAGCTCTCTGGTTAAAGTCTGGCCTCTCCAAATACATTCTGAACCAAAGGCTAATAAGTGAAAACATTAGGCTTGTCAGGCCTCCATCACAGCTGTTTATATTTCTTATTCATCTAACTCCTCTTCACAAGCTACATGGAGCATAAATTTACATGTGTTTAACCTAACCTTTTGTAACTGATTCGTCAATAACATAGTTTAGAAATTATTCCAAGTAGCATATTTACCTTTAATCTACTCTGTTCTCTGTGCCAACGTCTGAACGTAAGGCAGAGCAGTACTCCAATTTATTAGATGTAAGTAGATACGTAGATTGTTTTCTGAAAATTTTGTAGTTATAGACAATGATGGAGTAAACACATGGAAAAATATTGTACTCAGTTTTTCAGATCGTATAATAACAATGAAATCGCTGTATTTCACACACGTTAGACAGTAGAAACTGTCAAGCTACTCTTGACAGTGGTTGCAGTGATGTATCCCACCAGCGCCGTGGACGCCTGGCCCCACAGCCTCACCAGCACATGGCTCCTAGTCTCCCTACAGCTTCCCGTTATGCAACAGAGGATTTCCTTGTATTGATTTATAATTTTATCTTTTTAATGAGTGCAATCACTTGTCAATTATGTTTCAAATGTCTGTTTCTAGTCTCACTTGTCTTTTAAGTTTGTTTAAATTATTAGATGTGTTCAATTTAACTCAGTCCTATGAACCAATATTATCTTAAAACTTGATTAAGAAATTATGCATTCCAATATTGTAAACATTTATAGTGCTTTCCAAAAATGTTTAAAACTTTGTTTTTTATTTTTCAGCATGTTATCATTTGAAATATTATTTGTGGTTAGTTGTCAAATAGGGATCGTTTTTCTTTGTTTTTTTTGTACTGAAAGTATACTATTATTATTTATATTACCAATACAATATGTACTATGATTCACATATTATTTACATTGAATTTGGCACGGTCTCTAATTTACATATGAAATATAATAGATATGAGTTAGTGGGAACAACATAAAAGCGCTGTATAATTTTATTCAATTATTTATTTATTTATTATCAATTTTTATTATTTTATTTATTTACATTTCAAATGTTGTCTCCCTTCCTGATCTCCCCTCTGCACCTCCCTCCCCCCTCCCTCCTTTGCCTCTTAAAGACGTTTGCCATCACATTTCTCAAGTAGTATCTCCACATTGACTTGTCAAGTGCTAGCCCTCCAACCTTCCCATGGGATCTTCCATTGTCTTCGGATCTTCTGTTGTCTTCGCTGGACTCTCCCTACACCAGCCTCCTCTTTGATTTGCTGCACTGTGATTTATCTTAATATGTTAAGAAGGACATTGGACTGTTAGCTACCCTAATGACAAATGATCTCAGAAAAAGTGCTACCTACTTGTGTCCACTCTTGGATTCCAGTTACTAGTATTGGGATATTAGCCACAAGAAGGATTTGTTTATGAAAGTGTCTATCTCATGTGGGTTTTGTTTTGGGTTTGGGTATTTTGTTATACAATTGTGATAGCACCAAAAAGTGAGATGTTGAGAACTTGTAAAAGAGTTTTAAACAAATTTTATTAGTTACATAAAAAGTTTTCAGTGCTTGCCTGTCAGACCTTACTGATGTTTAGATATGGAGCAGATTTTTGCTATAATTCCTTTACTGCTATAATTTTTTAAATCTAGCTTTGTTTTCTTTTTTCTTACTGAGTCATTTGAGGTTTCTGATAGAAATATGTTACTCCATTAAGTATTCAAATTCATTTGCATGATTCGTATTATTTTTGTGGCTAAAGTAACACTCCCTTTCTGTTCTTAAGATTACTTTTGTAATATTAAGTTTTCTTTTTAACAGTCAGTAATGACAACTATCCTTAATATTTTTCCTGCAAAGAGGCAGCTCTATAAACAATTATATTTCTTTCACATAATCAAAAACTTGAATAACTGCTGTATGACCAGTTGTGTTCTAAGTGGTTGTGAGGAGAGAAAGAAAGGAGAGAGGGAGGGAGGAAGAAAGAAGAAAAATAAACAGATCCCAGATTTCTGGTGTTGTAGAATGTACAAGGTACTGACAATCACAATACAAATATGAAAATGAATTAATTATATGAGAAGAAAATAAGAAAATTAATGGATCAAAATGAGGAAGGGTGGCTGTGGTGTTTGGGTTACAGGTTTGGTTTTTTCGAGACAAGGTTTCTCTGTATAGCCCTGGCTGCCCTGGAATTCACTGTAGGCCAGGCTAGACTTGAACTCAGAGATCTACCTGTCTCTGCCTCCCAAGTGATGTGGGGTTGCAGTTTTAAAGACAGATAAGGGAGATTTTGAGAAATGAGATGTGAGCAGGTTTGCAGCCAGAGACCAGCCAGTGTGAAAGCCTTAGAGAAAGCATGGTGAGCATGTCTGAGGACTGCAGAGAGGTCAGTGTAGCCAGAGCAGCGAGAGAACAGGAGGAAGAGGAATGCAGATCTGGGTGCCATGAGAATTCTCAGAGGAACACAGAGAAATGGCATCACTTGGTTCATAGCTCCAAATGTAAACGGCACTGAGGTGGATGACTCAGGCTCCTGAAACAATGCTGGCAGGAGATGATTATGACTTGGATTCAGGTGGTAGCCATGACAGTGAAGAGTTGAACTAGGGGTCATCTGATTCTGCTACCTTTATTTTATCAACATTGGTTTTTAATCTTTATTATTGTCTTGTTCCTACTATCAATAGCTGAATGATCAATGATTTCTTGTTTTTGCTTTCCTAGTTATAGCTACGTATATTTGGCTATGTCTCTTATATTTCATTTCCTTACTAAATTTTTATTTTTATCAGTTTGATCAATTTCTGAACAGTATAAAATAACCCCCAATTTTCACATTTGTAAATGTTACCTTAGGCTTCACATTTTTCCTTTTACAACCATTCAAAGATTACTGATATTGTTTCATATCAGGTACAGGCAGCACCTTACAAATTTATCTGTTTCTCTCAGCACCAAATCTTTCCATAGTTTTATACAAGAAAGCAAGAGGATAAGGTTTGTCACATCAAGTTTCCCTACTGACTGCAGGTTTGTTAAATACCCATAGGTTTTTTTTTTTCCTCTTTGTATATAGTCAAGGTAGAAACATCAAATTTCAACTCAACAAGATCATCTTGCAGACATGTTCTAGTTAGAATCCACATAACACAGACTCGTGGGAAATCTGTCTCAGGGCATTACAAACAAGGTTTTCTTCATACTGGAAAATAGGCTCAAGTGGGGTGCTGTGTCCCCATGTGTCCCCAGGATGGTTACCTTCTTGGGCTTTTGTTTTCAATTCCTTTATGCCTTGGGGTTCTGCAAGCACAATGTGATTCTCTCACAGGAAGGACATGACTAGGGTCCACACAAGTGTCTCTGAGGAAGCTTGTGTCTTCCAGGTTCTCATCTTCTCTTTTATTCCGTTTCTCCTCCAGCTTCTTGAAGATATGTCCTTCTGTTTCCAATAGACACAGAAATGAAGCATACAGTCTATTTATTTGGTTGGTTAGTTACTTAGTTAGTTAGTTAGTTAGTTAGTGTCCTGACAAATTCTCCTGGCACAGGCAGGATGGGGAGCTGACAAAACAATGGAATATGTGTTTGGCTTGACCTTGAAACTTTTAAAGGTCAAGAGACAGGACTTGCAGCGGCCCCTGCATCATACCGACAGTCTTGGTCAATGGCTCCAGTTCTCTTCCACCCTGCCCTTTAATTTCCAAGTCTGCCCTTTCTCCCTTGTCCTCTTGGCCCCTCCCATGCTCTACCCCTTCTCTGTTGTCTCCCTTGTCATCAGCAGCTCTTACTGCTTCTCTCATTATTTAAAAATAAATATAATCATTTTTCTTTGGTTTCACTCTTTCTTTTAATGTCTACTGTTGACCCCTGAAAGGCCCATTAATGACCACATCTGGTAGCTCAGTGCCAGCAACTTGACTAATTCTGAGTATTGATGTTAGCCACTGCCCACTGCAAAAGAAGCTTCTCTGAATGAGGCAAAGAGCAGGACAGATGTATTGGTATAGACACGAATATTTGGAAGACAGTTTGACATGT
This sequence comes from Rhabdomys pumilio, assembly GCA_030674055.1. Taxonomy (NCBI): domain Eukaryota; kingdom Metazoa; phylum Chordata; class Mammalia; order Rodentia; family Muridae; genus Rhabdomys; species Rhabdomys pumilio. The sequence goes on along the minus strand of JANHMN010000014.1, from coordinate 5,809,513 downwards.
CCATGTAATAAAACATTAATAATATCTCTTAGTAACAATGGCTCACAAGTCATGGGCTTTGACCATGCTTACAGTACCAAAGATGAATTTCTTCTTGTGGAGCATGCCTCAGATCCAGTCAGGAGAGTGATTTATTACCCCATAAACATTTTGCCTCCAGTGTATCATCTTGCCTTTTAGGCCTAACACCTTGAGAGAGCTCCTTTCTCTGCACTGTATCCAAGTGATTGTTGTCTTCAGCAACAGGTCCTATCATCTAGTCATGATGGACAATCAAGAGCAACAGCAGTAATCTGTGCTGTGTTGCCTCTGGGTCTTTCCTGACCATCAACTCACAGGGAAGCATCCTGTGCATGGCACAGAAACTTTTACATAATAACTATGTCTTCTGGAAGGTTCATCGTTCACCTAGATGGACTACATCTATTCAAATTCCACTCTGTAGTTTTTGTTATATATTTAATTAGCTAATTACTTAAACTAATGGAGTTTCATAGTTTCCTTTTGTACTCCTGGGGTTGGCCCACCCCCATGCCTTTCTTTCTTCCACTCCCCTCATTCCCAGCCCTGCCCAATTCTCTAACTCCAGTATTCTGACCTGCTCGTTCGTATTACAAATGTTCCACTATTCCCTGTTTTGTTTTGAACTTTGATTGCAAGATCATAGGTCCCCAAGAATCACCCATGTTTCTTTTTGATTTAACTTTTCCTTGGCCCTTCCTTTCCCTTCTCTTGTCATTTACCCATCTGCTTGAGCCCTTCTTCTCTCAGTCTTTCTCCTAAAGGCAAAGAAGATATCTAGGAGGAAATAACATGTTAAAACAAAGCCTAACAGCATAGTAGGAATTATTAAGATGAATAAGCAATCCAGTGTCCTTGGTGGAAGAAAGGTTCTATTTCATGAGGTATCACTATTATTGGAAAGGCTACAAGGATGGAAACTACAAAACAGTCAGAGGAGCAGGAGTTCGTGTTTCAAACTTAATCTTGATGATACGCAAAGGTACTCAGACATGTCTTAAATGTTCTGACCTGCGCAATTATTTTCAAACACTGTGTGATTTAAATTGTGCACAGTGTCATTACTGAGAAACACTCCTGTGTTAATCCTAATGAGCCTTGTGTCCTTTTCTTGCACTTGTATTTCCTTATTGCCCACAGACATTCTGAGTGAGAGGAGAGTTAATATTTAAGCATGTTCAATATTTATTGAGCCTGATGTTCCTAACACATGCAGTATTTTAGGGGATTAAGAAAGAAGCCATGAGAAGTATCTTTTCCGAGCAATCAAAATGCCACTGACAAAAAATTAACTCAAACTAGCATAAGAAATACATACTGTGCAATCAACCCCTCAGAGCACAGTATGTTTTAGGAGACCTGGGATACAAAACATCTGCCACTGCTTTTCTAAAATTATTTTTTATTAATCATTCCATTTGTTTATATCTCAAGTGATATCCTTCTTCCTAGCTACCCCTAAACAATCTCCCATCCCACAACCTCCCTCTTCTCCCTTCCCTTTGCCTCTATGAGGGTGCTCCTCCACTCACCCACCCTCTCTCGCCCCAACACTAAAGCATCCCCCTACGCTGGGACATCGAGTCTCCACAGGACCAAGAGCTTCCCCTCCCATTGATGTGAGACAAGGCCATCCTCTGCTCCCAAGTCGTTGTTGCTTTTATTACTGAGTAGATTTTCTTCATGAACCAGGAAAGGAAGCTGCTGCCAGTTTGGGGCTGGACTGGACCCCCAAGTTTTCCAACCCAAAATAGTGTTGCTCAGACAAAACAACAGGGAATAGTGCATGAATCCTGTACTCAAGTTAGACTACCATGGTGCCCACGGGGTGAATGTCTGACTGTCCTCTCGCACTCACAATTACATCTAATACTGGCTTACCTGGTTCTCCACAGTATGAAAAGAGAGGTGATCTCAGAACATGAGGAAGGAAAAGAAGGATGAGCATGCAAAATAGCCAATAAATGATTTTTAAAAAATTAAGGAAATACCATAACAACATATGGTGATTCCAATTCAAGGACAAACATAGAATTGCAAGCCTGGAAGACTCAACAAGACACACAAGTATATTGTAAAGAAAAGGTAGCCATGCAATAATGCATACAGCAGACAGAAGGAACGTCATCTGGTACTTTCCCCTTGGTGATAATGTTTTATAAACAAGAAGCTTTCCAGATGAATAAAATGTATGTACATGGTACACAATCTAGAACATTGACTTAAGTAGATAAATCCTTACATCTGAGCTGAAATTACTTAGCCAATGAAAAACACTGAAAGCAACAGGAAAGGGTTCAAAAGAATTCTGAAAGATGAGTAATAAATGGAAAATAAAATTTTAAACCTACGAAGTATTATGGTAAGCTTTTTGAAGAAGATAAAGTTATAAAATTATTGCAATAGATGATAAATGTAGCATTTAGTATGCATTCTCTAATTCAGGGGGTAAGTTTTTCTCTCTGCATCTGTAGTGATTTGAATAGTTATGGCCCCCTCACAGGTTCATGTGTTTGAATTTTTGACCCATAGAAAGTGGTGTTATTAGCAGTGGTGGTCTTGTTGAAATAAGTGTGACCTTGTTGGAAGAAGTGTGTCACCGTGGAGCAGGGCTTTGAAGTCTCCTGTGCTCAAGCTTGGCCTAGTGTGAAAGACAGTCACCTCTCGACTGCCTTCAAATCAATGCATAGAACCCTCAACTCCTCCAGCACCAAGTCTGCTTGCAGGATTCTATGGAGCACACCATGATGATAATGGACTAAACCTCTGAAATTGTAAGCCAGCCCCAAATAAGTGTTTGCCTTTATAAGAGTTACCTTGGTAATCATGTCTCTCCACAGCAATAAAACCCTGACTAAGAAAACATATGTACTCACGAAAAAAATAAAATAAAAAAAAAAATTCAAGCCAACACATGAAATATTTTTATTATAGATTTTCTTGGATGAAAGTGCTAATAATGAAATAATGGAATAAATTTCAAACTTTCTGGGGATGTTCTAAAATAGAATCTATCCTCTTGCTATTGTTGTTGGAGTACCTTGTACTGCTCAGGAGGGAGTGATCAGTTAGAAGACTCACGGGCTTCAAGGGCAGAAATTGCATGCCATACAAATTCACATCTCAGAACACAAAGTATAATAGACTCTAAACGATGTGCTGAGTGAGCTGTGTGATAGTCACTGCTGTATACATGCAGTTGTTCCCTATCTGGGAATGGAACCTGGGAATCTACCAAATATTTGTCTTATTCTGGCATTGTCGCCATCTGCAGCAGACTCCTTGGCTGCCAGCTTCCTGGCTATCATGTTCTCAGAGCACAGAAGTTAGATATGCTCTGTTTCCAAGCAAAGGACAAAGCCAGTGTGATATATGGCTGTAATTTCCAATTATCTATAATTTTTGAATCATCTGATTCGTAGCCATCAACCATTACCATCAACTAAGAGTACATTTTGGCAGTCATCATGAAATACAGAGTTTATAAGTGCCATGTTATATTGGATAAAAAGCACACAGACACAGCACCTTTTAGAACAGAATCAATACTGACTCCAGTGGGAGAGGACAAAGGATGAGAGGGGTCAATAAAAACAAGGGAAATGCCATATGTGTTTAAAATGCCCAAATGAAACCCATTACCTGAGCGCTGATTTTGGGTTAAGAAAAGAAATGTAAGGCTCCTCATCTACCCACCCCCTCTTCTCCAGTCGTCATATAACATACATGGTAATTAA
>JANHMN010000014.1:5773403-5805745 GCA_030674055.1 Rhabdomys pumilio | reverse complement strand
ACCCACCCCCTCTTCTCCAGTCGTCATATAACATACATGGTAATTAACCTGAGTTAGTGGTCAGTGACTCATTTAATGAAAATATGCTCTTTATTGCAAAAAATGGGCTTCCAAAAACTTAAAAAGTGAAATCTGTTCTGAATCTAAGGAAACTTTTCAGGCCATATCTTAACAAATAGTAACTTCACTTTGTGAATTCCATCAAGAGACTTCATTGGCTTAGGTATAGTGACACATGCCATTAATCCCAGAAGTCTGAAGTAGGGTGATTACAAGTTGTTGCCCACCCTGGGACACAGAGAGAACTGAGGACTCGGACATTTATTAGCCATTTCTTCTTTTTTAATCATACTTTGAAAACAGGTCAAATATATGACATTAAATACATGCTTAATTACTTGATATTTTTATTTTCTCAATATCTTCATATAAGTTAGAAAAGTATGACTCTAATTAGCTCTCCATTGGGAAGTAATTTTAAGGATAAAGAGATCTGGGTGCCATATAAGGGCTGCACACATTTTCAAACGTGATATTTTTGGTGGTTTTTACTAATTTGCTTGTGCTCTAAGCACTATGTTTTAAGGGTCACTCAACCCAGGAAGATTGTTATCTATTCAGTTCAAAACTCTCACCAAACACTGCATGTATCTGTTTAAAATCAGTTGAGAAAATACACTGGCTTTTTTTCCCCCCACATAAACTCTTTTACTTTAAATAATAAATTTAAAAGTTGGTAAGTCACACTGTTTCAATGAATTTTAATAACTATCATAATACACTTAACATTGTAAATATATAGAATATGCATTAAGTTCCACCTTTTTTCAATACCATTGCAAATCCTTTTTGTCACTTATTGCTGGCCAGAATTAACCATGTAAACAGAAGGAGGCATGCCTGCTCTTATGTACTCACACAAATCTTGCATTGATTAAGCAGTCAACATTTGGGGCTTCAGTAATCCAGTTTCAGAAAGCTATCTCTAAACATTAAATCAGAGTAATTTAATCTGAATAAAATTTCAGCATATTAAAATATAGCAGCCTTTAAAAAATAATACCCTACACATTAGCAAACAATCTTGGTCTTGTTCCATTGTGCAGTCATAAAATGATGTATGTCACAGCTTTAACAGGCTTGTCCTTGTGGACCTATAAATGGGAGGCACCCCAGAATGCAGCCTCCATCATGATTGTCATGTGACTCAGAGAGCTTAAAGGACTCACTGTTCTTTAAGTTCTTTATTGAGGTCCTTAAAATTTGATTTCTACATTTTTTTTCCTTTCTAAAGAGAACAAACAAACTATAGTTTGAGCATACGGAAATCTCAAGCATTTTTTTTCAATATTTGCTCAGTAACAGTTTGAACCTTATATGCGTGCTTTCTTCACAGTTCAGTGTGAATCTGCGATTTCCTGCTCCCCATCTGGGGAAGACATATGTAATTCTTACAAGATACCCATTTCTTTTATGGTGTCTTCAGTGGCTGAGATCCTTTCCTCCATCTCTTGGAATCTGCTGGTGAAGCTGTCTCTGCATTTCCTGTTTAAGCTCCTAAATTTTTCTGTTCCATTTTTCCCTCAGTTTGTGGTTTTTGTTATTGATTCTATTTCCATTTGCACATCTTGAATTGCTTTTTTTTCATGTTATTCCACTGTTTGCTTATGTTGTCATGGATTCCATTATTTATTTCCTCAGGAAGGCCTCACACATACTCACAAAGCTTATTTTGAAATCTGTGCCTTGTCCTTTAACTATGTTGTGTTTCTCAAGGTCTCCTGTGATAGGGTTGGTGAACTTTTGTGGAGATACCGTGCCATGGTTGTTACTGATTGTGTTTTTATGCTGTCATCTAGATATCTGGGTTTGGTATACTTATATAATTCTAGGTATACTTAGAGAAAACTGTCTCTCCCTTTCCAAGTAGCTGATAATTACAAGTAGCTCCATGGCTGGGGATGAGATTTGCATTCACATCTCATCTCCATGCTGGGATTTGGTCTGGCTTGGGCTCACACACATTCTGTCCATTTTCTTGCAACAACTATGAGTTAATATGTGCTGCTGCCCTACTGTGTGCATTTTCCCCATTCCACTCAACATAACATATAGTTTGAAGTCTTAGCTATAGCAAAGAGACAAGAAGAGAAGGGACTGAAGTAGAAAAGGAGGAGGGTTAAAGCATCTCCACTTTCAGGTGGTGTAATTCTATTCATGAAAGATCCTAAAGAAACCAGCAAACTCCTAATTCTGATAAACACTTTCAGTAACTCAGCAGGATACAAAAGTAATGCAGAAAATCAGTAGCTCTCATATATACATACATACAAAAACACACCGAGAAAGAAATCAAGGAAAAATTCCCATTCAGGATTCAAAAATATATTTTCAATAAGTGTAACTAAGGAAGCGAAAGACCTGTACAGTGAAAGTTTTAAAACATTTAAGAAGGAAATTGGAGAGAATTCCACAACATGTGATGATTTCACATACTCATAGATTGGCAGGGTTAGTATTATGAAAATGGCATCCTTCCTTAATCAAAGAGACAGTGTCTGCAGCAGTGGGAGCAGGGACTCAAGTCAGCAGTGCTTGGAATCAGATTCCAGTAATGCCTTGAACACGCATTCACCTCTGTGCCTTGGCTTCCTCCAGCAGCGAAGCAGAGGTGCTAGCGCTCATATTTCCCTCTCTAGATTATTGTGAATTGAGTCAGGTGTTCCAGGTGGCTTGAGAGTGCTTAGCATGCTCGGCTTGTTTTGGAGACCTGCCTATCTCAGTGCCTTTGGACTTGCTATCCCTTACCTCTGGAACGTTCTTTCGTCATTCTTTTTTTTTTTTTCTTTTATTGAAAGCTTTTATTTCACACAATATATTCTGATCATGTTTTTCTACTGTACCAACTCCTCTCAGACCCTCCCTGCCTTCCAACTTGCTCAACTCAAAAGTCCTTTCTTTCTGTTAAAAGACAAAACAAAACAAAGAAACCCCCAAACAAAATGAAATTCACACATGAGACTTTTCCACAAAAATACAAAAATGGAAACCAAATATACAAGCAAAAGACCAATAAGGCAACAAAAGAATGCTTGCCTAAAGCAGCATGAGACAAGTCTACAAAATACCCTTGAGTTTCCTTTGTGTCTGCCATCAACTCCTCAGCACAGGGCACAGTCTCGTGATGTTTATAAGCCCAGCGAGACTCGAATGGAGAAAACTAAAACTTCCTTTGCAAGTGGGTATCAGCTACAGACAGCTTCTTGATTTGCTGTGGGTATCCATGTCCACTTCCCCAGCTCAGTGTCTCTCAGATCCTTTTAACACATTCTTTGCAAATGTCTTTCCTCAGTCTCTTCTAGTCAGCACTTTTCACTTTCAGATTTTCCTTGCTGTTTTTTTTAAATGTAGCTTTAACTGCTGCTCACTATAACATTTTATCTTTATTCTATGTCCTAATTCTCTTCCTTAAAAAGCATGTACTCTTGGGGTGATCTTTTATATATGATTGTGTCTCTGAAGACTCCCAAATTCGGAAGACCCTTACTCAAGTCTCGGGAAGTCGCGAACACCCACAAACTCCAAGACACCATACCTGGATGCAATTAGCAGTGGTTTATTAGGGAAGAGAGCTGGCAGCCAGCGTTCAAACTGCATACTCGTGCAAGAGTACAGTTTGACCCCGCGTGGTAGGCTAAGGAACCTTTTATAGTAGGGGGTAGGGAAAGGAAGGAATTTTCGCGCGGTTACACATGATTGGTTATTTCAAATATCAGCAAGTTGCAGAGGCGGCAGGATGGCTAGTTAGGACTTGTCTGGGCATGCCTTTTTACTTTTCTTTGTGGCCAGGAATCTGTCTTCCTGCTTTGGGCCTACCCCACCCACAGGTGGATTTTCTTCCCTGAGGCTTGAGGAATGTATGGGGCAGTGAAGGCCTGAAATCCTACATTCAGTTCCGCCTTCCTGGAACTAATGAGCCTGTATATATTTTATAAAATGATCTTTATAAGTTTTCACTCTACATCTCTAGGGTCAGAACAGTGACTGTGATCTAGATAGAAGGTGTTGAGCAAGCAATTGAGAAGTTAAGAGACTGTTTTAAAGAGATGTGTGTATTTGTGTGTATATGTGTGTGTTGATTTATTTCTACAACCACCTGAATGTTTCTACTAGAACTTCCCAGAGCACAAAATAATCACAATTTCTCCACCACAAATTTGATTCTAGTTGAGGATGTGTAATGAATTGAGAGACCCTAAAGCTCATAATTAACACAGAAGAGTGATTCATAGCAAATATTGTTTCCAATATAAATAATACTAAACACATACCTAAAACAATGAGATAAAATAGTATCATTTTAAAAAGTTTAAGAAATTTCTTTCAGCAAAAACAAGACACTGGCCTCTGTGCCTGGTAAGGAGGGATACTTTGAAGGTGCCCCCCATATTGCAGTTGAGAAAAGACCGTCTCATCTTCAGTTTTTCACCATGCCACAAAGAGTTGTCAGAACTGCTTTTCTCTAGAACATACCCCAGGGTAAAAGCAGACAAAGGCTCTTTAATCTAAAAGTCCTATAAAAATATAAACATCAGAAAAATGATGGTCCTCTTTCTCCACACCAGAATTGCAAAGGCTTTGATGTTGTCATTTCTGCATTTTTTTTTCAGATAAAAAATAAGTTGACTTTGCCTTTTGAAATTTCATTAAAATAAAGATCATTGATACTTTCAAGATAAAAGAACAAATATGTCTTGACTCCTTATCATGCACTCTTTATGGAGCAGAATTGAAAAACACTACAGCTGGAATTTTGTTTTTTCAAAACTGTTTGGGGGGGACCCACAAATATGGCAGCAGGGCAGTTACATGTGTAACCACAACACAGATGCAAATTATTCGCCGGACAGTGGTGGTGCACGCCTTTAATTCCAGCACTTGGGAGGCTGGGAGGCAGAGGCAGGCAGATTTCTGAGTTTGAGGACAGCCAGGGCTACACAGAGGAACCCTGTCTCGAAAAACAAAACAACAAAAAAACAAACAAACAACAAAAAAAAAAACCAAAACAAAAAACAAAAAAAAAGAGCAAATTATTCATTATTCTAGTAAAATTCAGTGTGAGAAAGATCTTGTTGGTCTTTGTTGGTCATGATATAGCAAATTTACTGACCTGAGAGGGCAGGATTCAGGCTTGCTACTTGGATTTCAATACTGAAAAGCTTTAGACAACTTCCACAGCAAACAGTATTTTTATTCTCAAAAACAAAACAAAACAAAACAAAACAAAACAAAACAAACCACAGAGGGGGAATGTAATAGTCATTCCAGCCAAATAAAATATAGAGAAGGTGTGTCGAATTGCTTGATAAACCTAGAAAAGCTTTGTGGGTGCCCTTTAAGATAGTTCCTTCCTAACAACCATACATGACAGTATAGGGTAACATCTCACAAATAGTCTTCTCATCTGCTAACCAGGGCAGTCAGTGCTGAATAATTAAGATGGTGATCCAACTCATTTTCATTTCATATCTCATTAATATGTTTGACTGATGACATATAATCATAAAGCAATACTATTGTGTTTTCTGCTTGATTCTTTTAAGATTCAGTATTTGTATTAATTCGTTGAGAATGACATAAAATGTGATCATACTGACCTTCTACTTCTATTGTCTTTCTTCATAATAGATTCAATAAAAGTCTATGCTTCTAGATAAGATACAGGAAAGCCTCTTCAAACTGCTAGTCATTCTTAGTAGTTGCTCTTTCAGTCAGGCTCTTAGTTGCTTGCCTGTCTTGTTCAATAAAATTATCAGAGCTGCTTCTAGTCCATCACTGCGACTGTTCTTCCAATGGCTAGGACTTAGGAGGAATGAGCTATGAATCCACTTCATTTTTTTCTACCCCCTATTAACTATGTTAACAAATCTTTATTTCTGGCTCTACGGGGTTGGAACACAAGAAAAAAGAATAGAAAAGCAGGCAGGAAAATACTGGCGTATTTATTTAGTTGTTAGTCATTATTTGGAAGCTATTTTTTTACAGATTCCTTCATACTTGTAGTCTCTAGCAACTCAATAATACATGCAGGCTCTCTCTGCTGAAACCTTCCGACCCTTCTAGAAGGTTCTTTTGGGAACAACTAGAATCATCTCATGCCAGCTTTCTCTTGCACAATGCACCACAAACATGTTTGTGAGACTTTGCTCCAGTAAACTTTTAAAGTGAGGGTTTACTCACCCCAGTGACCTTCTCCAGCTTGCTGCAAGACAGACCAGCCTGCCAAACTGCCAGGGTGTCTCTATTGCGATTCCTCACTTAGGTGTTAACAGCAGAGCTCCTGATTCTCCCTGCAACTCCAGGGGCTTACTGAATATGTGCAAGCAGTGCACTTGCACACCCTTCCCTCCATCCTCCTCTCCTCTTCTCCCCTTCTCCTTTCTCTTTCACCCTTCTCTCTCATTCTCCCTCCCCCTCTTTCTGTCCCTTTCTCTCTCTCTCCCCTTTCCTCTCCCCCTCATTTTCCTCTTAGGAAACTGAGATAGGGATTATTTAACCTCTCTGCTCTGTATTCTTTGGCTCTCCTCTCTTTGATTGTCCTGTTGATTGTCCTGTTTAAGGCCCTGATTCAGGAAGGCTTCACATCCAACCTCTTCAGAGACCCACAGTTCACAGCTGTTAGTTGTTCTAAGAAGTCTGACCGCAGCTCAGAACAGACCACTCCAGACCACACAGTTCCAAGGGGGAGGAGGTTTATTCAGGAGATAGGGCAAAGGTAGGGAGAAGGTGGAAGGATAAGAGAGAAGAGAAGTAGAGGCCAGCCATGACCACGTCGAGAGAGAGGAAGAGGGGAGGGGACAGAGAGGCAAGAGGGTAAGAAAAAGGGTAAGAGAGTGAGAGATTAAGAGAGAGAGGAGGGGGCAAGCAGCCCCTTTTATAGTGGGCCAGGCCTACCTGGCGGTTGCCAGGTAACTGTGGGGAGGAGCATACCTGGCTATTGCCAGGTAACTGTGGAGGTGGAGTTTAGACAGAATACTAACATTAGCTTTCTGCAGTCTGTGACACAGTGTCTCCCTTCAATATCCTTGGTACTGATGCCACATGTTCATCGCCAAAACTTCATTTTAACAATTTTTTTTCTGTGTAGAACAATATAAATAAGTAAAAATCACTAAAAGTTGCAGCTCTTTTTAGTTTCTTCACAGGTTTTCTGACTCCAACATAGAATTATTTTATCCGAGGGCAATTCAGTTATGCCACTCATATGTGAGTGACCTTAACTGGCTTATAACCAAATGAAAACATCCAGCCTTATTAGTGTGGCCTTCACATTACAACAAACATATTTACTGTACATTTTTCTTGTCTGTATTAAAAACAAAACAAACAAGCAAACAAAAACTAATCCTAAGCGAAGAAAGATTACTGAGCTGAATCGATCGATATTTATCAGTATGCTGGGAACCAAGCCCAAGGCCCCACACACGAAGGCAAAAGCTATCCACTGAACTCATGCCCCAGGAAAACATATTTGGCAGACAGTTTTGCTTTAAAGACTTAGTAAACTAGTAAGTCTTTCTCCCTAACAAAATGTGTGCTGAGGCAACACTAGCGTATTCCTATGAAGGTTTGTAGTAGCAAGTACTCAGTCAGCCTCAACTTGCCCCCATTTGCTTGCTCTTGAGAATGGTGTAACTCCTCTAACCAACACTTATGTGAGAGTTTGCCAGTAAGAGAATGCAGGAGGTATATCAGTTTGGAGGAACTCATAAGCTGGCCTTGAACGTTTTTGTAAAATTGCTTTTCTGAGTGTTTATGAAATAATTGAGATGAAATACTAACTATAGAGCCAGTGAGTGTTTGGGGGACATTAAATCCTAAGGTCTCTTTTTGAGGTGACAATGGATGTTGAGTGCGGAGGTGAACACTGAGTTCTGTTGTTTAGAAGATGGCTTGGCGGGTCTTTCAGTTTGCTTCCAGCTCACTCACGTAGTTCACAGTGTTTCCTGACGGTGACTCAGAACTCACATATTTGCTTATGGCCATCTTGTGAAGAAGTTTTAATTCTACTCTATACTGAGTAGATTTTTCTCATTTAGGACTCCAGCGAATTAGTCCAGCATTTAAAAAAAAAATAGTTATATTTTCAAACTTGCCACATGGTGGCCCACTTAACATGAGGTAGACCCATGTTAAATCACTAGAGAGCCATTAATTAACTAGTTAATTAAATCCGTGCATGCTATAGAATCATTGAATATTAACAGCTGTTATCTTGAATGTTCATTCAAAATCATCACAAATATTATCATTCAGGGTAGTTATAAATAACTTCTGCTTAGGCAAATACTGAGATTTGAAGATAGTTATAGTGAAATAAAGTGGACTTAAATGGGGAAAATATCAACCTAAGGCACGTATAAAAATCAAATCTCTTGTGCCTCTCAATTTTTTTCAATGTGCATTGGCGTTTTGCCTGCATATATGTCTATGAAGGTACCAAATACCCTAAAATTGGAGGTGCAGACAGCTGTGAGCTGCCATGTGGGTGCTGGGATTGAACCTGAGTCCTCTGAAAGAACAACAAATGCTCTTAATTTCTAAGCCATCTCTTCAGCCCCTCAATTATTTTTTAACTTTTAAAAATTAATTAATTGCTTTATTTATATACATCTCAAATGATGCCCCCCCAGGGACCCCTCCCAGAGTTCTTCCTCCTCCTCCCTCCCTTTCACCCCTGAGAAGATGCCCCCCCACCAGGTATCGCCTACCCTGGGGCATCAAGTCTCTATAGGATTATACGCATCTCCCACTGAGGCAGACAAGGCAGCCTTCTGCCACAATTGTACCAGCGGCCTCAAACCAGCCTATATATGCTCTTCGGTTGGTAACTTTTGGCTTTTGCTTAAAATTTTGTGGTGACAGAGTCTTGCTGTTTTGCACAGGTTAACCTTTTTCTTTTTTTTTTTTTCTTTTTTCTTTTTATTATTTTATTGGGTATTATATTTACATTCAGATTTTATCCCCTTACCCCACTTACCCCCACCACCCAGAAACCTCCTGTCCCATCCCCCCTCCTCATGAGGCTGTTCCTCCACCTACCCCCCTACTCCCCCAGCCCCCTACCCCCACCCCCGCACAGGTTAACCTTAAGTACCTGGCTCAAATAATCCTCCAGCTTCAGCTGAATAGCTAAGGGCTAAGCTACTACTCAGCCAAGCTTAATCCTAAACGTCTTAACTAATGGTAGGCTGTGGACTGCTAGTCACTTTATTTGACCAGTGTCTTGGTACTATTCCGATAATAATGGTTATTCCAAAACTACAGAACAACTAGTCAGTTTCCCTTTCTCTTTTCTTTTGGATCTTTAAGCAAGTGCAATTGTTAGTGTCAGTGAGTTGGCACTGAAAGGTTTGTTTTAAAGAGTAAGCCGTCCAACTTGTGCATATGTCGTAGCCCAATAGCTATTCCTTTTTAAACTTTCTCCTAAAAAGAGAATGTGTGGATAATATAATCTCCAAAGCTGTGTTGTAGCATTGCCTAGTGAATGGGGTTTGTGCTGTCTTTAGCTAATAGCGTTGAATGATATGCATCGTCTTTCTTTACAATGTAATTTATGACAATGGGTAGATACATTGCTATGTGTTATCAAGAAAGCATAGCATTAAGATCTAGAGTTTTAACTTGTTATATTTGTTTGATTTCTTAGGTTGATAAGTTTGATTCATTAAGGGCTAATGACGGGAAGCAGAGGTGAGGTGAGCTAGCTTCCTTCTGTGCATCCTGAGCTCTTCCTCTCAGTTTTGATCTATGATTTGTATCTTGTCTTTTCCTCAATGGGTTGAAGAATCCTGGAAGGAAATACTGGCTCAGTAGCTGCCTTCCTCCTGATATAGCTGTGATCCCTAAATTGTCTGGACACTTTTGAAATCCTTGGATGATGACTTGTCTCCATGGTTACCTATCTTCATCCAGATTTCATTGGGGGAGTAATGTGCCTTTCTTTCCAGGCACTCTTTCTAAAATCAGTAAACTATATAGTCCTCTTATCTTTTGGCCAGTCTTGCACGCATTTTAATTCTGTTTGTTTATTAGTACTGACCTCTGCCTCCAATCTCAGTATACATATGCACAAATCTTTGGCCTTGAAAGTTTAATGGTCCCGGAGGAACAACAATCAATCATAATTATATTATCTTCTTGAAAATCTTAAGCCCTGCTTCCCTTTTAAAGTGCATACCACAGACGATTCCTGAAACGACAGGAAACAAAACTGATTTTGTTGTTGTTGACCATTGAGCTTCCTTTGTCATTGTCTGGGGAAGGGAACACAGCACCCTCAAGACTGTCAAATCCATTTTCATGTCAGACTGTTAAAGGAACAGATTTTTTTCAATTCTTTCCTTGGAAAGTTTCATTTCACCATCTACTTTCTCTGTACACAGTAGCCCCCTCATTCCTTTGGGGGTTCTCATGGGACCTCAGGTAGCCTGGCTACCATACTTAACACATTACACACAAATGCTTATAGTCTCTAGGCCAGGAAGTATATCTTACTCAGCTCTATACACATAGAAAATAGCAATCAGAATGCTTATGTATGTGTACTGAATGCATACTAAAGGAGTAAGTAGTAACTGTCAGACTACATGGTACACTTGCAGGAGGGGCCTGCTCGGGTGAGCACGCCGAGATGGACGTGGGATGCGTTTGCCATTGGGCACCCACTTCTGGTTCCATGTTTGCTTCATTCTCTCATTTTATGTTTGGTCTATATTTTTATAAACGTCTTGACGAGCCTTAGAAGTTTACGTAAATAATAAAGAAACCAAAGAAAGATTCAATACCTCTTTGCTGAAGAGAAAAGTAAAAGAAGAAAATATCCCAGAGATGTAGTTGCTTTTGTCCAGATGTTGAAACAACATGAAAGGAAATAGTCTTTGTTAGATTAAACTAATATGGCTAAATATAGTCTGGGCTATGTGAGCAATAAATACTCATTCTCATACTTTTAGAGCCTGGGAATCCTAAAATCAAAGTATTAGTGGACTGCTTGTCTAAGAGAGCCCACTTCCTATTCCCTAGAGAGTTCTAGGCTGCTCTCAACCTTCCATTGCAGCCCCTTAAAACACATGAAAGTTACCAAATCCCTTGTCTTTTCCATGTGTCAGCACTATGATAATCATTGTGTCTTTGCATAAGTTTATTTTGTGTTTATTCCATGTTTCTTCATTAAACACAGTACACTGTGCTAACACTTCACATGACACTTTCTTTCAAAATTTTAACTGCCTGGCTATCTTCCCTCTGCATGTTTGAATCTGGTCAGGCTCGGCATGCACTGGTCCAGTGCTGTCGTGATGCCCCATGTTAGTCCATATGAACAGCTGCTCTACTGTGCCCAGAGGACACTGCTCCTTTGTCGCCATCCACTGCCTCTGGCTCTCACATTCTTCCTACACTCTCTGACCAGTTCACATATTCTTTCCCCCCAAATTATACGAAACAACTTACATTATCCAGACAAAGCTCACAGGCTCAGATCGGTAGTTCTCCCAGTGGTCACACAGCTCCTAAACAGCAGACAGGGTTTACAGGCAGGCCTGTCTACTTCACAGTTCACATTTGTAAGACTCTGCTTTCTTTCTATCATTTTGTGACATAGTTGTGGTTTTCTGGCATTAATTCAGAATGCCTAGGGCAGTGTCAGTTTGTGTGTCTTTCTACCCATACGTGAAAGCAGTTGGGTTAGCCTCTGTTAAGCAAGGCACACATTAGAATTTTCAAGCAAAAATTAGATACCAAGGACATCAGTTTTCCCTTCCCATGTATATCCAGGCAATGAGTCAGGAAGGTCCACCTTGAAACCACGGAAGATTTCATAATTTAAAAGGGCATGGCATCCTCCCAAATGGCATATGTATAAGATTAAGGAGTTTGCCTCAAGTGAAAACTTTGGCAAATGTGATTTAATTAATATTAGATCATGATACATTATTTAAAGAGAAGAAATAAAGTTCATTTGAACCATCCTTTGATTTTAAAGTAGATCTTTAACCCTTTGTGTGTTAATCATGTGTTTATGAGGATGCTTGGAAATTAATGGTTCTCTCATGCTCTCATTACATTTTAAGGCCTCCAAGTCCTGTTATTGAAACTACAGGACTTGGAAATAACAGGAATATCCTGTTGACAAAGGCAAATTCCTCATGATAAAATAGGCCATTGACTAAGGCCATATGGGGTGGGTAAAGCATCAGTGAGAGGGGCTTTACAGGTCGCAGAATGTCTGGAATCACCGTTCCTTTTTGCCTTCATTTTTGTCTTTAACCAAATAGAGCGCATGGGTTTGTGTGAGTTTTATTTTACAAATATGCAGTGTGTCAGTGAAAACTGTTTTATGGGAGGAGCAAGCATGGTCTAATTGAGATCACTAATACTGAGGCCTGACCGTGAAGGCACACCATGTTGAGGGTTTTCTCATAAGAGTTATTGTATCTGATAACCCCTGAGGATTCACAAAGTGAAATAAAATATGTGGAACACTTTCTTTTAAAGGGATTTTGGATTATCAGTAGAATATGGACCCTGTCAGTTTCTTTTACCATGGAGTCTTATTCTCTGGAACCTCAGTGTAGCACTGGCCTGGGAATTTAGAAACGAGATACTGGATAAGCTTCAGGGAATCTTACCTTGTTCATTTGTTTGTTTTTGAAATTTTCATTTCATTCATAACAACATTTCTTCCTTACCTTTTCGTCCCCTAAACCTTTCCATAAAGCTCTATGCTCCATTCAGATTCATGGACTCTTCCATTATTGTTACTACATGCACATATGCATTTGTCTATCCCTATGTATTTCTAACTATAACCCGTTCAGTCAGTGTAATGTTACTTGTATGTATGTTTTGGGCACTAGACAGCTAAATGGTGTGTTCCTCTCTGTGATGGACAACCTCTCCCATTCCCAGGTTTACTAAGTTAGTGTACAGTTTTTTGTGGAGGAGTAAGACTTCCTGATCCTTTCCCCATCCAGTTTGGTTTGTTCCTTAGTGTAATCTTTCTTCAGCTCACGTTCGATGGTGATGCTGGTGATACTTTACAGGTTTAGCTTCTGGCATTACTAGGAGATGCAAACTCATAGCCAACGCCCCCAATTCCCTGGCCTTTATAATCTTTCTGCCTTTCTTCCAAAATTTCTCCTGAGCCTTAGGTGTGGGAGTGTTTTATAGATGCATCCGTCTGGGGCTCCACAACCAGCTCTGTATTTTAATGATTTTCATTTCTGTAGTCGTCTCTATATGTTGCAAAGAAAAGGTTCCTTGATGAGAGATGAAAACAACACTTACCTGTGGGTACATTTGTTACTTATGAAGCAAAAGGTAAGCCAGTTATAAGAGTCTGTAATTTTTTTTTTTGAGTGGGGAGCTCAGGAGGATAGGAACTTCTGGCAGCTTGCTGACAGTACATGCTGAGAATCACTCAGCAGTCACCTGCTCCTAAAGCACTCTTCAGGAAACCAGCCCTTCTCTCAAGCACCTTTTTGAACTCCTTGGACTAGAGGACTGCAGGATGGTGAATCACACGGGGTAGCCAAGCAGCTCAATTCACTAGAAAGTTGGGGGACTGAGAGCTGAGTCCAAGGCTGCTGATACTCCTGAGCCAGGCAACACCGTCAGCATGTTGATCTGATCATGGTGTGTTGGACTCGCGCCTCTTTCTATGCTCAATAAATGTCCCTGCCCCGCAGATTGGAAGCAGGTTTCAAAACAGGTTTTGTAGAAACCCTTGAGTCATATGGAAAGCAGCAAGGGGAGACTCTAACCCTTCTCCCTGCAGCAGAGGTCTCTGGACACAGGCAGATGATCTTATTTGTAAGGGTGACTCAGGTTGAGCTTCTGATGGTGTCTGGATCTGAGCAATTCAAGAGTGAGAGTATAAAGCCTTGAAGGGGCTCAGGCTCTACACTCAGGAAGCCTGCCTAGGTCAGATAGGAGACTATTTTTCCCAGCAAATCCAAAGATTTCTACTTTCCCCTGATACACAAGCAAACACGACAGATAATCCCCTTGATACAGTTTAATGCCTTTCTTCTCCATAACGCACAATTCTAGTCCATATAAAAATATTTCATCGTACTCAGCAGTAGAAATAAAGACCATATTTGTATTTATGGAGGACCTACAGTATGGATTGAAGTCTGTCTCTGAATCAATTAATTTTGCTCTCACTATCAGGTCGATGATTCTATTCTCTTAATTGTGCATTTTGGGAAAATGAGGTATGGAGAAGCTGAGTGTCAGCCCAGATCATAGAGGTGATAATTATTATAATCACAGAGGTCCAAGATTATTCCGAAAAGTGAAGCCCCAAAGCCTTCATTTTGGACATTATTCTCCTATAAGCAGAAATACCTCACTCTGCGAGTAGATTAGTTTCCCTTATTTGCTGTAACCAGACACCTACAGAAATCATTTTCCTGAAGAAAAGGTTTGTTTAGTCCCATGGTTGGTCTGCAAAAGTCCTAGACCACAATTATTAGTACAGAAATACATAATGGCTTGGTCCATGGTGCCAGAAAGTGTATAATAGCAGAAAACAGTGTTTGACACTCACCTACCCACAAAGCCAGCTAAGAACACTGGCCAGATCCAGAAGTACCTGTAATCATTAACACTGGCCCTGGTTTCACCATCCAAAGCCCCAGACACAACTACCAGTTGATACTGGAGAGTTCAAACACATCAACAGGTGGGAGATATTTCAGACTCAAGCCAACAGTCAGGAAATGCTTTTGCCCACTCTAAGATGCTTCCTCAACAGCAAGATCTTTCCCTGCCTATAGATGAAGAGAAAGGAGATCACTTGGCATCTGTCTCTCTGTATGGTATAGCTCATTTAAGCTGTGTATCTTGGGACTTCATTTATTTTTAATATTTTATTGGTTATTTTATTTATTTATATTTCAAATGTTATCCCTCTTCCCAGTTTCCCCTCTGAAAACTCTCTATCCCACCCATTCTTCCATGAGGATACTCCCTCACTCACCTGCCCGCTCCTGGGCCACCACCCTAGCATTCCACTATGCTGGGGCTTCAAGCCTTCACAGGACCAAGAGCCTCCCCTCCCTTTGATGCCAGATAAGGCTGTCCTCTGCTACATATGCAGCTGGAGCCATGGGTCCCTCCATGTATATTCTTTGGTTGGGGTTGGTGGTTTAGTCCCTGGGAGCTCTGGGTGGGGTCTGGTTGGTTGATATTGTTGTTCTTCCTATAGGGTTGCAAACCTTTCAGCTCCTTCAGTTCTTCCCCTAACTCCTCCATTGGGGAACCCCTGCTTAGTCTAATGGTTGGCTGCAAGCATCCACATCTGTATCAGTAAGGCTCTTGCCAAGCCTCTCAGGACACATCTATATCAGGCTCCTGTCAGCAAGCCCTTCTTGGCATCAGGAATAGTGTCTGGGTTTGGTGACTGTATATGGGATGGATTCCCAGGTGGGGCGGTCTTTGAATAACCTTTCCTTCAGTCCCTACTCCACTCTTTGTATGTCCCTGTACTTCCTTTAGACAGTAGCAATTTGGGGTTAAAATTTTGAGAAGGGTGGGTGGCCACCCCATCCGTCAACTGGGGGCCATGCCTAACCTCTGGATATGGTCTCTATAGGTTCGCTCTAACCTTTGTTGGGTATTTCAGCTAATGTCATCATTACTGCATCCTGAGAGCCTCTTACTTTCTTGGCGTCTGGGACTTTCTGTAGGTTACCCCCAGTTCCTCATCCCCCATTGCTACGCACTTCTGTTCAATTCCTGATCCTCTGTGCATCTCTCCCATCTCTTCCCACACTTGATCCTGTCCCACCTTTTTTCCATTCCACCTCCTCTCTTCCTCCCAAGTCCTGCTCTCCCTCTACTTCCCATGATTATTTTGTTCTCCCTTCTAAGTAGAACTGAGGCATCTACACTTTGTTCTTTCTTTTCTTGACCTTCATATATAGTCTGTATGTTGCATCACGGGTATTCAAAGCTTTTTTTTCTAACATCCACTTATCAGTGAGTACATACCATGTGTGTTCTTTTGTGACTGGGTTACCTCACTCAGGATGATATTTTCTAGTTCCATTTATTCATGAAGTCATTGTTTTAATGGCTGAGTAGTACTCCATTGTGTAAATGTACCAAATTTTCTATATCCATTCCTCTGTTGAGGGATATCTGGGTTCTTTCCAGCTTCTGGCTATTATAAATAAGGCTACTATGAACATATTGGAGCATGTGTCCTTGTTATATGTTGGAGCATCTTTTGGGTATATGCCCAGGAGTGGTATAGCTGGATCCTCAGGTAATGCTATGTCCAATATTCTGAGGAACCATCAGACTGATTTTCAGAGTGGTACCAGCTTGCAATCTCACAACAATGAAGGAGTGTTCCTCTTTCTTCACATCCTCGCCAGCATCTGCTGTCACCTGAGTTTTTGATCTTAGCCATTCTGACTGGTGTGAGGTGAAATCTCTGGGTTGTTTTGATTTGCATTTCCCTGATGGCTAAGGATGTTAAACATTTCTTTAAGTGTTTCTCAGCCATTTGAGATTCCTCAGTCGAGAATTCTCTGTTTAGCTCTGTACCTCAATTTTTAATAGGGTTATTTGTTTCTCTGGAGTCTAATTTCTTATGTTCTTTGTATGTATTAGATATTAGCCCTCTATCAGATGTAGGATTGGTAAAGATCTTTTCCCAAACTCTGGGTTGCCGATTTGTCCTATTGATAGTGTCCTTTGCCTTACAGAAGCTTTTCAATTTTATGAGGTCCCATTTGTCAATTGTTGATCTTAGAGCATAAGCCATTGGTGTCTGTTCAGGAAATTTTCCCCTGTACCAATGTATTTGAGGCTCTTCCCCACCTTCTCTTCTATTAGATTCAGTGTGTCTGGTTTTATGTGGAAGTCTTTGATTCACTTGGACCTGAGCTTTGTACAAGGAGATAAGAATGGGTCAATTTGCATTCTTCTACATGCTGACCTCCATTTAAGTCAGCACTGTTTGTTGAATATTCTGTCTTTTTTCCACTGGAAGGTTTTAGTTTCTTTGTCAAAGATCAAGGGACCATAGGTGTGAGAGTTCATTTCTGAGACTTTTCAACGTCACTCTGAATCTGTATGATTCAGTTTTTTGGGGATCCAGGCTTCAGGAAACATAAAATGTGTTGATTCTCCCTCAACACTAGGAATTAACTTCCCAAAGATTAAATCGAACTTTAGCCTCCATCCTCTTCACGTTTAGTTTCACTGTTGGTTTCTGAAATTAACACATGACAGATGTTCTAGGTATTCTAATCCATATTTAAACTCTGACATTTCTAAGATATTCAAATATTAGGAGAGTTTCATAGCATTTTATAGTGCTCCCTTACTGTAGGAATATAATTTTTTGATCTAAGATCAAGATATCTCAGTTGCTGGTTTTAGGGAAACGGTATATCCATGCTCTGTATCACATCCCATTCCCTGATCTGAGTGAAGAAAACCAACGGAAACAGCAATAAGTCTTAAATATAAAGCCCAACCTAAGAAACTGCTATAAGAATGGCTGAAAAGCTCCCACCCAACAAAGGAGAGCACAGTCAGAGAACACCCTACTAAGTGGAAGAAAATAATTTCAGAATTGTTCATCCAAACAAGGACTAATAGCTAGAATATGTGACAGCCGAGGTGATAGTCAAAATTCATCATCTAGGTATAAAATTATCTTTTTAAAAATGTGAATAGACATTTCTAAAAGAAAACTTAAAAAAAAAAAAAGCAAACATGCAAAGGTCTAGTGTGTGTCTGAGAAGCTAGCCAACATTAGTAATTATCAGGAAAAATCAGAACCATGATGGCATTTCATCTAGCTCCATTTAGCAACTGTTTAAAGAAGAAAAAAACAAGAATTGGCAAATGCTGCCAACACTTGGACAACACTGGCTAAAGAAGCCAATAATACAGCCATTATTGAAAGCAATATGGAGGTTCCTCAAAACCTAAACCTCTAATGCTACGTGATATGGCCACTTCAGTACTTGCTTTATATTCCAAGAAACAGAAATCAGCACATAGAAGAGAAACCTTCACCCCATATTTATTGCAACACTATTCACAGTAGCTAAGTTTTAGAATCAACCTAAATGTTCAACAGTAGATGAAGAAAACAGAACACTATGCATCTATTTAAAGGGAGAAATCCCTTAATTTGAAACAGTGTGAATGGATGTGGAGGACACTATATTGAGAAAATTAAGCAAAGAACATAAGGACTGTTAGCATAGAACACCCTTACGTAGGAAGTCTAAAGTGGTTGAGATTTTAGGAGTAAAGGATAGAATTACACTTACCAAAGCCTGGCATGGACAAAGATGGGGAAGGGTCAGTGTGGCTGGTCAGTGGATACAGACGTACAAGTAAGAGAGGGAAATTCTGGTGTTCTGTTGTACAGTAAGACAAACACAGAACACCAATGTGTTATATGTTTCTAAATAGCCAGAAGAGATTTTTGAGTTCTTCCCATGAAGAAATGGTAAGTATACACGTTAAGTAGCTTTTGTCATGCTTAAGAAATACCTGAATTGGCTATTTAAGAAGAGAAGTTTCTTTGGCAATTTCTCTTGTAGGTTCAATGTCCTCCCATTATTGTGAGAGACCATGACAGAGAGTAACATTGAGAATGTAGGCAGGAAGTAGAGGGGGCTGAGTAAGATGGACTTGTTCCTCCCATCCTCTATTCACATGTTAAGTAGTTCCTATCCTAGTGGCAGATATGACTCCCATTCCTCTTATAACTACATGCCTGACAAACAAGGCACCCATGACCACCAAGCTTTGGAAGACATTCAAACCATACACAGTGAACAGGAATGTGTCAGGTAATCACTTGATCCTTGTATAGTACATATACATGTGGAAATGCAATTATAATTATTATGTCTAAAAGCAGACGACTTTTTAAAATTCATAACATCAAGTTTGAAGTAGATTACCACAGAGCTGACTGTAAGAATCGAGACTTAAGTATCTCATTTTCAACTTGAGATCACAACTATAAAGTGGGAGACTCAGTCCTGTGGAGAGTGCAGTAGGAGTAAGCCAGGGGAATGCCACAGACGCTGAAGTGTGCGTGCTATTCTATAAAATCTAACTAATTAAGACCCGAGTGATCCTTCTATTAAAGGAACTCTCCTCTTTGAGAAGTCAGCAACCTTCACTTTGAGTTTTTGCTCCTCAAACATGTACACTGTTGAGTAGCCTGCAGTGGCACCCTTCGAAGAACAGACCCAGTTTGCTTCCTTTTCAGGCTTTCCTACACAAGGGTCTTATAAGAACATTTACTAAAGATTTCTTCAAAGCTATAACCTTTGTGTAAGAAAAAGGAAGCAACATTTTTGCTAACATGTCACATGGATCCAATTCTTCTAAGTCATCTCTGTTGAGTTTATCGAAATCCTAGATTTAACATCAAAGAACAAAAACAGAACCCGCATAAAATGGGTTTAAAAGTTTAAAACTGTAAAAGTCATTGCACTTGTTGAGATCAGAAACTACTCTATCCTGCCCATGTATTGTGTACTTAGCTTCAGTAAAGCTGTGTGGATGTCAAATGTAGAGGCTCACTATCCACAGACTTCCCTGGGAATCAGGGAAGAAGCTATGATAGATGGATGGATGGATGGACAGACAGACAGACAGACAGAAAAATGAGAGGGGGATAATGGTCGAGATAGATGACAGATGGAAAGAAAGATAAGCAGACAGATGGTAGATAGATAGATGATAGATGATGGATTGATAGATGATAAATAGACAGATAATGGTAGACATAAGAGATGGGTAGATATTTGTAACATTAATGTTGTATTTTCAGTCACCACTATGAATCTTTTTTACCAAGTTACAAAGACCTACCATTTTACCATTATCAGACACAAGAAAGTATCGTGGCTATTCTGGAGCCTGGTAAAAAGAGGTAACAGCAGAGCACCTTTGAATGATCTAGGACAACGACATTTTCCAGTGCCAAGTTGTTTGGTTTTATGAGAGAACATAGAGCATTAGTTTGTGCAAAAGTAAGAAGTCAGCTTGACCTTTTTTCCTGATGAATTCTCAAGGGGCCTGATTCACTGGAAACTACCTGGAGCGAAGTTGGCAAGCTCTGTCCAGCTGATATGCACATGTCATTCCATTCAGAGAACAGTTGGCTCAAAGCTGAGTGTCTTGAGCAAAGCCTTTTAGAGCATCGTAGCTTTCAGACTGTTTTTAATCAACTACTTCTAACCTGTGAGTGCTTCAAGCCTGTCACCCATCGATGTAACTATCCGTGTATATGTATTTTGCTTTATTTTTGAGACTGGTGAGGGCAATTCTATTACATACATCCTTATTTTTTTTCCTTGATCTTTCCAAATACTGCAAACATGAGGATATGTGACACATTTAAAGTGGCCTTCAGTCTTGCCCTTTAGTCCTCTGGCTTCTTTTTGGGGTGGTTGTCAGTGCAGCTAACACACCAGCCACAGAACAAAGGGAGGCAAGAGTCGAGAGTGGTGGTTTGCAGCATTCCTAACACTGCGACCCTTTAGTACAGTTCCTCAAGTTGTGGTGACTCCTAACCATAAAGTTACTTTTGTGGCCACTTTCTAACTGTAATTTTGTTACTATTATAAACTATAAGTATCTGTCTTTTCCAGTGGTCTTGGGAGACTCTTGTGAAAAGGTTGTTTGACACACATACACTCCCAAAGTGGTTGCAACCCACAGGTTGAGAACCACTTACTCAAGAGCCACGCCTGTTTGCTGCTGTATTTCGTTTCCTTATTTATATTTGATGCTGCTTTCAGTTTAAGTCAATAGTCGAAGCTGCGTCATGCTCCCAGGCCTCCTCCCTAAGACTTCCAAGTGCTGGAATTAAAAGCACACCCATTCCCTCTCCTTCTAGTAAGAGCAAGGTCTCTTAAAGAAATGTTATGTGCGCTTTGTCTGGAAACTTTTGCCTAAGTCCTTGTATAGAGGTTGAGTTCAAGAGAGGCCCAAGCTACAGAGTGAAAAACCCTCTCTCAAAGGCCACCATCAACAAAGCTGAGTTCTCTCCCCTTCCTCATTGCGTAAACACCGGATATGTTTAAGTATGGCTGCTGTGTTACTTATAAAATCCCACCAAAGCCAGTTCAAAGGTGGAAGGCAAGACATGGTTAGAGAACTGTAACCTACGCATTCATGTGGATGTTCTAAAAATGGGGGAACAAAATCTTACAGCCTAGAATTAGCCCCTGGAATCAAGGTTGTGTTCTGTCTCGACAAAACATTTCTCACTCCTGGGCTGTGACAGATCCCCTCACTCACACATGCTCCCCAATTTTCTCTTATACACGGAGAACCACGGGAGTGAGGGTTGCTCTCATGCGCATGCACCAGCCCATCTTGTGCGCATGCGCCAGACCCCAGCACACCTTTTCTTTCTACCCCACTACTGCAAGTCTTCCATGTGCTGAGTTTAATGTGAGCTTTACTTTTTCTGCAGTCAGAATGTTCAGCCTGCAGTTTTTAGCCTCTCCAATCTCTGCTTTGCTTCTTGCTGCTGCTCTTCTGGGTTCTTTGGGCTGTTGGAAGCACCATAGCTATAAGATCCCTGGGCCTATACAGTCTCACCACTGCTCTGTTAAAAAAGAAGGGGGTGTGGGGTAATGATTAATTTGCTGACTCTATTTAACTACTTCATGTCCCAGTAGTGACAAGCAACATATTCCTCAAGCTTTTATTTATATCTATGTCCACATCTATCTCTATATAAACATGCAAAGAGAGAAGATGGGAGAAGACATCCTGGGGATCTTGTAAAAGCACAGGCTGGAGCGCTGTATGCACAGGGAGTTGGCTTGTTTCACAGGTTTCCAGTTGCTGCTGATACTCCTGTTGAAAGAGACCAGGTTCAGAAGCACTGTGCTTCTATTGTGGTTATGACGCCTAATGGACCATAATGTAGCAGCTTTCTAGGCCCTTCCAATATACATAGTATATGGTTGCTATTGATATATCGGTTGGACTTCTATTGAACTGAGCAGACAAGAACTATTGAATTCTCTCTGCATACTTTTAGGTGAATGGCTTAAAAAGAGTGCTAGGACCCAAACACGGGTCTAACTGTATAAAGCTCTCTGTAAAAAGATTTCAGAAATGGTTCCTGTCTTTAAATGGGGTGTGGGTATATTTATCACCATCTTTATTGCCGTTTGTAACTATTTTTCCAAATCACAGGTGATAGTGAGCATATTAATGCTACAGGCAAGTTGACCTTTTGTAGTACGGGCAGCATTTCCCTTGTACAGGCAATAAAGCTGGTAAGATTACTATACTGTGTTGTGTCTAATCCATGAATTGATGCAGTACCCTATCTTGCGTGTAGCAAATACTGCTATCAACGGTAGTGGCTAACTAGCCTTTAAGATAATCTCAATTGTACAAATATTTCCGTTTAGGAAGATACTCTACTTTGTTCTTCTCTGCCCCTTAAGTCCACAAACTATCCCAGTGAGGCATTCCACTTTGTAAGGCTCACCTGCAATTTAATCCTAAGACTATTGTGGTTTAAAGGTTAAACTTTGTGCAAGTTATGGGGCTTTGCACACACAGTTGCAGCACCAGGAGTCCGAAGGAGGAGGATCACACGCTAGCAGACAGCCTGGGGTCCTACTGAGTGTCAAACCAGTGGGGTTCACAAAGTCATACTCTGTCTCACAGAAACTCCAAGGGACAAACACAGTGACTTTAATCCCATCATTCAGGAGTCAATGTCAGATGGATCTCTGTGAGTTCAAGGCCAGGCTAGTCTACATACTGAGTTCTAGGCCTGTCAGAAATTAGACAGATCTTGTCTCAAAAACAAACAAACAAAACCACCCCAAATAAGTAAAGCTTAAATATTAACTAAAATGCATTTTAGAATTAAGTTGCTTATGAAAATTGCTCTATGCTTTGCAGTAGAAATTTAGAGTAACATATTTTCTTGCTGTACAGCCACTTAGATCTAAAATATTGTTTCCCCTAACTTTAAACCTTCATAAATATATTCCTTTTTTAAGGGCTAAAAACAGAATAAAATAAATAGGCAATGCATTTATAGTATTTGTATTATTTATCCTTTTTCCTTGTCATTTCTGATGACTTGGGAAATGTGTACATCCACATGAATGTAAGCATCTCGATATACACGAATCCACAGTTGAATAAAAATATGTGTAAAATAAAATCATCTTGCTTGGAAAGAAACTAAGTTGGCCACAAGTGCAAAGAAATGTTGAGAACATTAGTATTGACTTAGATTTTATTTACAAATGATATGCATTTATCAACATGCTGGATAACATCTTTATTTCTCACCTGATTAATCCAGTAGCAGATATACTTGATTTTCTATACAAAGCAGAACAGTTTCAATAAGGATACTTATTTATCCTTATCAGATTTTGAATACCCATATTCTGGGTTGATTGCATGTTCCATGAATTTACAGAATAAAACAGACAGTTCATCTCCGTTACTTTCTAAATGCAGTAAGTGAATTTATGTGTTCAGAAGACAAAGTTGGTGGAGACAAGTGAGCCTTTTGCTATGGATGCCATCTCTAAAGATGTGCTGAGGAAAGCTGCCACAGGGGATGGGCACATGAGCCTGTGAGCGTCACTGAGATGCTGAGAAGTACTTAGACATTGGACACTTATGACTCTTACATTTCCTCCATCCTGTCTCATTACCTATGTGACCCAGCTGTGACCCATATGTCAGCCAGCTGGATGTCTTCAAGTTTCCCAGCCCACCGGGGTCAGCTTGTTCTTTAAAATATAATTTAGATGAGCTCAAACCACAGTCTTCGGTACAGTGAGTTCCTTTCGCTCCTCCCAGAAAGGTCAATGACTCTAAGCAGTGCATCTCTGACCTGCTGCTGCTTTTGAGCCCTGAGCAGCTGACTTCACACAGACAGAAACACAGTGGAATACCTACACCACACACATCCATGTTTGTGAAAGCTGAGTCAGGTGGCACATGGGAAAATGGTTCGGAAAGGGTAAAGAGCTGCTGGTGGTGGTGACAACCTCACTAAACTAGAAAGGGATCTCAGGCTCTGAATGCTCAGGGGGAACTTGGGAGAGGAAAATCTGAGAATAATGTGATGTGTTTACTTGTTACATTCAGTTAAAAATAGAAGAGAGAGTGGAGTCTGACAAGAAACATTAGCACTGTCTAATAATAAGAGGGGGAAAACTATCAAAGTTTAAAAGGGAAAACCAAAATGTTATGTGATTGTAAAAACCTAAAACACAGAAGAATGCCCAATGCCCCAGGGGGAGACACCAGAATCCTTTGAAGCTGGTGAGTTGGAAATTTTTTAAAAACATGTTTTGCTAATCCTTTTTAAGAAAGGAAACCCACATGGCCTTCATCTATTTCCTAGTTTCTGCCAGATCTCTTAAAGCGTGGTTGCCAGCGTGTTAGTCCCCTGCCCTGACGTGTGTACAAGACTCTCTGTCTCCTTAGCCTTCCGTTCCTTTTCTTCCAGAATTTGTTCCTAGCTTAGTTCACAGAATATTCTGCCGTGACACAAGTTTCCTACTGCCTCATATCCCTTTCATGGGACCAAATACTCAGAGCTACCAGGATTTAGTTATTTAGTTGGAGGGGGAAGAAATTCTGATTGGCTAGACTATTTTTTTGAAAGAATAAGATATAGTTCATTTTTAAATATAAGGTGGAAGAAGAAGAGAGAAGAGAAGTAGAGATAGAGACCGGCCATGACCACGTGGAGAGAGAGGAAGGGAGGAGGGGACAGAGAGACAAGAGGGTAGGAGTGAGGGTAAGGGAGTAGGAGATTAAGAGATTAAGAGAGAGAGGAGGGGGCAAGCAGCCCCTTTTATAGTGGGCCAGGCCTACCTGGCGGTTGCCAGGTAACTGTGGGGAGGAGCATACCTGGCTGTTGCCAGGTAACTGTGGAGGTAGAGTTTAGACAGAATACTAACATATGGCCCTTTTAAAAAAATATATGTCACAAGTTTTCTTATACCCCAGTAAAAATCCTATTGCTAAAATATTAGAAGAATGCTTATTTTTTAAGTTAAATAAGGCCATAAACAAGAAATTAAGACTGTGTTATAATTCAGAATATGCAATGACTTAACATTCTTCAGACTCCTCCCAAAGGCTGAATCCCAGGAGTGGCAGGTTCTACCTGCCATTTGCCCATGGGATTTACTCTTATAGCTCTTGAAGAAACTCTGGCCAGTTCAAACGTGGCAAACATGTCGCTGACAGGCCTTGTCCTTTTCTCTGTCCCTTTCTCTGCCTTGTTAAAAACTTAGATTATGTACTTAAAGCTATCCGCCAAGGTCTATTTCCTTATTTGGCCACTTCCTCCTCTTGAGGCTGACTACCAAGGTTCAGCCATCAAAGTATTAAAGTCTAGAATCAAAAGCCCCCTTTAGGTCACCTTATTAACATGTCCAATCGAAATATACCACTGCATCCTAGCCCATTGTAATACAGTCTTCCCCATTTTCTCTTCTTAAAAATTATACCTGCACTGTCAGGGGCTGCTGTTTTTCTGCTTGAGTCAGAGAGCAGTCACTTTAACTTTTCTCTCTACTAAATAAAGGATATCTCTGTGCAAATGGGTGTTTGGGTGTGGTTTGTGCCTAACTAGGAGCCTGAGGGAAGCCCCTGCTGTGTGTGGGTCTCCCTTATCCCTGTTTCATTTGCAAATGTTAGTGTGTCAGGAGTTTTGCTGGATTCCCTAATCTGCAGTTCAGGAGGCAAATCCTTGTTTTTGTGGGAGGGAGGTGGATAGTGTTTGCTCAGCTGGACAATTGTTTGCAAAGGGAAGAGTCTTGAAATACTGCAGATCACAGCTAGAATGGACAGTAGGAGGAGTTGCCAGTCAGATGTCAGAGGGCCAAAGCACTCCTCCTTAAAAGTCCAGGCCCACCTTGTCTGTGTGGGTGGCAAATGTGGGCACTCTCAGCAGCCTGCCGGTCATGACAGGTCATGTAGGAAAACTTTAGGGCAGTGCCTTTTTTCCCCATTAGCTGAGTGAACCCTCACAGCAAAGTCACACAAGGAAGAGACCAGCATAGGAGATGTCTTGAAGCAGTGGCACTTGATGTTTTCTTCTCCTTCTCAGATGTGCTGTCATCATGCCCAGTTATCTCTGACCTTCTGGAGGTCCACTTTGCCTGTGAGCCAATGAACCATGATGTTCACTGCTGTCTAGGGCTCAGTTTCCAAGGATTAGGAAATTCTGCAAACAGAGGGCTGAACCTGACTATTGGCTGCTCCCAGGGAGTGTGGGTGTTGGCCCATGTTCACCATCTACCAATGTCATGGTGCTCTGTTTTTATTATTATATTTTATTTATTTGTTATTATACATGTAGCTCAAAACACAGTTCAACATATTCCTAAATTCAACTGTGATGACAGTTTTTAAGTAAAAGGTAAGACAGTGGAGGCCGTGTGTATCACCATACATGTGTATCCTCATCCTTCATCAGTATCTGAGTTCTACATCTATGATCTGTCATTCAAGTGAAAGACAGCTGCTACTTGTTAGAAGCCCTGTTGAATTGCTGGTTCCTCAACCTAGAGCTGACCTTAATACTTGCATGCAATTAAAAATGATATAAAAGCAAAAAGGAGGAGGGGGATGGAATAGGGGTTTTCTAGGGAGGGAAAAGTAAATAAATATCATATATATATATATATATATACATATATATATATATACATATATATATATATGTATATATATATATATATATATATATACACACACATATACAGAAACATGTTTAGTATCAAACCATTAATGTTTTCTTGTTTTATTTAATCATAGGTCTTTGACCTTGTCTAGGCCTGACTGTATAAAGCTAGATACAGAAGGATTATGACTTTGTGTCATCCAAATTAAATTCCAAAACAAGAAAATTCATCATTCTGACACTCTTTTGCAAATGCAGAATGTTTTGAAGCATATCTTAAAATGGGACTTGTTTACGTCAAATGAACAGCTATCATGATTGTTGTTCATTTGACTAAGACACTTAACAACGTTGTTTAAACTTTATTATTATTCATTTTAAAGCTTTATTTTTATTTTAATCGTGTACGTGTGTGTCTCTATGTGTGTATATGTAGGGGTGGGGATCATAGCTTGGTTTCTCTTGCTGTTGTAAAAATACCATGATCATAAGCCACTCGGGAAGGAAAGGGTTTATTTCATCTTACAAGTTAGAGTCCTTCATGAATGGAAGTCAGGAAAGGAACTCAAGGCAGAAACACAGATGCAGGAACTAAAGCATAGACCACATAAGCATGAGCTCACTGTCTTGGCTCCAAGAATGCTCGGGGGCCTGCTTTCTTCTTCAATCCATGGCCACCTGCAGAAGCCATATAGGTCATTCATTAATCAAAAAAAAAATGCCCTACAGACTTGCCTATGAGCAATTTGGAGTCACTGTCTCATTGGAGATTCCTCTCTCAGGTAACATTAGCTTGTGTCAACTTGAGAAAAAAAAGTGGAATGTAGGTGTCTACAGAAAAGAACATAGGACACTCTGGAGCTACTGTGACAGGTGGTTGTGAGCAGCCCAGTGAGTATACTCAGAACCAAACTTGGGTTCTCTGTAGCACGGTACATTCTTCCAACTGTTGAACCATCTCTCCAGCTTTTTCATTTAAGTTTTTTCCCCAGTTGCAAGAGCAATTGTTTAGTCAACTATCTAGTTTTGTATTTTTGTTTATTTGTTGTTTTTCCAACACAATATTTTTATTGACTTGGGAATTTCACACAATACACCCTGATCATGCTGGCTTCCCATTCCTCCCAGGTCCACCCTCCCACCTTTGTGCCCTCCCCCAAATATACCAAGTCCAATCTGTGTTCCCCATATGTGCATTGGCATGATATTTTGAGATTTTCTTCTAAACATACCTCCTTGTTCTTTCTTCAGAGCTTATTATGGCTACAATATAATGTAGACTTACAAATGTTATGTATCAAACTAACAAAGGAAGTTGGGGAAAAATAAGAGAGAGAGGGAGACACTCTCAATGTCTCAAGAAGTTTCCCTCCAAGTTGAAAGTTTTCAGCTCAGAGGAAACTGTGTCACAGCAAAACTAAGATAGTGTCAATGCCAGGGTAGAGAATGCTCAGATTTGTGATAAAGAGTGTACGTGCATGTATGTATGTGTTCATGTATGTGTGGGTTCACATGTGGACAACAGTGGCCATCCTTAAGCCATGTTCCCCATGGCCTGCACATCTTCTTTGTTGAGACAGGGTCTCTTCTTGGCTTATAGCTTGCCAATTGGGCTAGGCTGCCTGACCAATAAGCCCTGGGATATGTCTGTTTCCTCTCCAGGACTGGGATACAAGCACATATCTAGCTTTTATGTGTGTGCTGAAGATTACAGGTTGGCCTTCATGCCTTCACAGAAAGTGCTTTTCCACTGAGCCACCTTCCTTTTCCCCAGCCTTCATATCCCAGCATACTTTCCAGGGGATGTTTAGGAAGATGGAGCTAGTGAAAACAAGATAAAGACATGTTTTTTCTTAAGTCTAGAAATCGTGGTTTAAGAAAAAAATGTGTTTAGTAGTAATTAGTAAACTAATTCAGTAAATTTTCATAATTGACTTCTACTGTAGACACCATTTTAACTTTTATTTTAAAGATAAATGAAGTCATATAAGGGCTAAATATTCCTAATGTCTGTTATTCAAAATGCACTGATACGCTTCTATCTTCTGAGGTCCCGGTGTACTAACCCTATTCCTTCCCATGCAGCCTTTAAAATGACATGCGTGTACTCTGAACCTCTGGAGTACATTTGTTACAAATGTCACAGTGATTGGGCACAATTATTTGGAAGCTTTCTCATTTTCCCAAGAGACAAACTCCACCACAGAACCTCCTCAGTGAAAAAAGACAAACCTATGGCTTCTTCTCTATGATGATTTAGTCTGTTAAAGACAAAAATTACTTTTGCCAGCATATACATGTAAAGAGCTCGTGCAAAGTGGTGAAAGGATCACACACACACACACACACACACACACACACACACACACACACACACATCTTGATGTTTCACTTGTCTTAGTTATTGCCTGCCTCCTCTCTTTCAGATGCTTCATCCCAAATATCTACGCTGCTCTGTTCACGGCTGCTCTTCTTCCTCTGATGTGCCTCGTGGTGGTGTTTGTTGTGTTCATTCATGCCTACCAGCTGAAGCCGCAGTGGAAAGCTTACGATGATGTCTTCAGAGGACGAACAAACGCAGCAGGTTGGGAAGGACCTATTTTTGCATTTTAGAGATGTGTACTTACTTCTTCAGTGGGGGAAATGATAATTTTTGGTTTGGGGGGTTTTGTTGTTTTGTTTTATTTTGTTTCTAAAGGAAACGAAAGGATGAAGTTAGGTCCAGCTTTCAGCACGTAGTTTAGCGTTAACTAAGCTTTCTGGTGTCTTCTGCTTGGAACTTCCTGGCAGCTCCTTTCCTTCAGGGCCTGTGGATTTTACTGCCATTTACTGCTTAAGGTGTCACCATCCGGGCCAGTGAGTCACTGGCTTCGGGAATCGCTCCCCAGGCTTTCCCCAACTTCAGTAATAACAGCCTGCATTCAACCTGGGAACTCACTACACTTCCGGTAGATTCTGAGCTGTCAGACTCAAGCAAACCTCTGTGGGCTTGAAAGTGCTGGATTTTACATGTGGCATTCTGTTTGTGTGGACAGATGTTTTAAAACATGTGTAATCAGACAGCCTCATAAGTGGCTACACATGTCTGCTTACTTAACAGTGCAAATCTTTCCAGCTCAAATTGGCTTCCACTGTGGCTCATTTTTTCCCTTTGAATCATGCTCAGCCCTGCTTTTTATGGTTGGATTCTCTTTCTGTTGTGCTTAGAATAGAGTTTCCTAGGAATTTCCTTAACTAGGAACAGTAACTGTACACCTATGGGCAGAAATTGTCACTTAAGCACTGGAGAAATAGAGAGGTGACTTGAACTAGAAAAGGGGTATCTTGTAGGCCAGTGATCTTTCCATTATTCAGCTTCTACAAATCTAAATCAAATGAGTGGTCATCTTGATGGAATTAGTCACGTTTCCAATGCTTGTCAGAATTTAAAGAAAATACCACCCGTGAAGTCTTGCAATTCGTGTCTAATATGTTACTTAGTAGATACTGTCACTTAAAAGATACATGTGACATGACACAGCTCTCTCACCTGTAAACTGGATCAGGATGCAAAAGCATTATTTATGGGTGGTTGAGAAGCCTGCTCTCATGTGTTTCTTCAAGCAGCTATAGAGTCTTGGTACCTTGCCAGCTGTTCTCCCATCTCTCATTTGGTATAATAATGTGGACAGAGAAGTATTTGTAGTAAATTCATTAATATGAAGGTAATATTCGATGTAGAAGTTCTAACTTCTCTTAGAACCTGGAGCATTTCCACTCAATGTGTGATTCACTGTAGTAAAATGCTGTTATGTTTAATACTCTGCTCAAGTCTTCTTGTTAAAGGATGCACTGACCTTTAAAATATCTAATTAAAGTGGCACTGTAAATTAGTGTTTTATTACCTTTCTACTCTCCTCAAATGTAGATAGTAGCTAAAGATAACATATTAACAAAAGCATATTAAACATAAGATTAATGTTTCTCTATGGACCAGACAGAGCAGAAGCATAAAATAGTGATCTGAGACAAATCCTTAATATTTCCTGAGGGGAAAAAAAAAAAGTGACTACAAACTGTCATCTGCTCTGGAAAAGTGGAAACCTGTAAGATTCTAACCCGCAGCAGGAAGAGGTGGACAATGGGTCATTCATGGCAGAAGCTTAGGAGAGCTGTTGTAATGGCTTCAGCTTTGATTTAAAGGAATAGACAAACCCAAGAATGCAGTCACATCACATTAAATACCAAGGCCAAGCTCTTCAGGGTTAGAGCCAATATCTATCTAGCTATAACATCCCCATGGAAAAGGAAGGACCACAGCATCAAACTGCTCCCTTAGGGCTCTGAAAGCTACAGGGCTTTTAGGGAAGACAACAACAAAACCATTCCAATGGTAAAGGCTGAGGGATAAAGAAAGAAATGTTTTCTATTCAATATTAACTACAATTTGAAACTGAAGGAAAACTAACAAGCATAAACCTTAAAATGTATCAATGCATCTGATCCAGCCCAGAGGTCTGTAAGAGACTGAAGTGAGTTGAGGACCCTGTGAAGAGCATGCGGCACCTGCACGCCACTCAGCAAAGCGCTTGCGGCTTTATCCGTTGTATAGCTCTGTATTGAGATGCGGTTTATGTAGCATAAAGTTCCTGTTTAGCCCATCCAGTCTGTGGAGAACTAACATTTGGTAGAACCTCACCATAATCTAACTTTACAACATTTCCATTGCCCCATGAGAAGCCTCACACTTGTCAATCATCACTCCACATCCTCCACTCTCCTGAGCACCAGGTAACACGGACCTGCCTCCTCTCCATCCCCGGCTTCAGGTCTGCTCTGAATGCTGCATACAGTTGGATCCTAGAACATGTGGTCTTGCATGCCTGGCTTCGCAACTCAGCACAATGTGCTCAAAGATCATCCACATCACGACACAGACCTTTCATTATACCTGATATATATATTTTTTACTACTAAACAACAGTCCACCGTAAGGAGTCCATTAAATCTTTGCATCATTGAGGGACATTTGGGTTGATTTCTCTTTGGGGCTAATATAAACATCATTTACCTGAACATACATGTGTAGGGTTTGGCATGGAGGAGTATAGTGATTCCTCTTAAGTATGTATGTAGAAGAGCTGCCTTGCCCGTAAGGTGACTGCATTTAACTATCAATCTGCAAAACTGCTTTCCACATTGGCTACACTAACCTATCTGGTGTCTTTTCTTTATTTGTTTGAGTGGAGGGATCTCCACAGTGCTGCCCAGGCTGCTGTCAATCTAGGATGATCCTTCTGTCTCAACTTCTCAGTTACTAGGATCACAGCAGCCTACTTGGTCTGCTTCTAAATATAAGGGTTATTGTTTGTTTTTAATAACTAACCCAGATCTTTTGTTTACTTATTGTCTATGTTTTCATGAGGCAGAGTTGAATCCTAAGACTAGACACCCTGGAGGGGATAACTTATTCACTTGTATCTTCTCATGTGAAAAATGGCATATTCATGAGAGTACTTAAACATGATTGATAGGTAACTAGGTAGATGATAGATAGATAGATAGATAGATAGATAGATAGATAGATAGATAGATA